>OMLF01028542.1:20816-57744 GCA_900302615.1 Holocentrus rufus
GAAATTAATCTCATGTTATTAATGCATTACTTTGACACCTAAAACAAAGCGATAATGAAAATACCTGCCAGTTCAGTCACTGACTCCATCCAATCTAAACAATCTGAGTGACACTTTTTCATTCTAATGGTGTGGGCAACCTGAGCACCTAAACCCTAAAAATAGTTTTTCTTACACATCTAAAACACATAAATACATAAACATACAGGTTCTCATTTACCTCCACAAATCATTCCTGTGGTTTCCTGCTTGGTCTTGGAGGAAGTAGCAGCAGCTCTTCACCCTTCACTGCCATGTGCTGATGTAATGGGACTTGGGGGCTTTGGGAAAACAACATTGGCAGAATGTGAAGACAGGCTGTTTGGCCCTTTAGAGATAGCAGGCCAACAAGTCATCAATGCTGATGCACAGGCTTTACCATTATAAAGACAGCATACAGGACATACAGGACCTAAATGATTACAAACTAGTGAACTATAGACTTTAGTATCCAATCTATAACTTGTAGCATTTAATTTTTCATTTTATGTGATTTTTTTCATAAATATTTTATCTTTTCAACCCTGCATGAAACTAGTTGAGCTCCTCTAGTGGCTAACATTATTCCTTTTCTCCAGACCTTTAACCTTTCTACTGATATCACATATGGAGTGCAGATGAATATACCATTGGTAGACGCAGTGCCTCCTTAAGAGGAGGGCACTGAAAAGAGTAGCTGCTCGGTGCCTGAAGGTACAACATGCTGAGTATGTTTTATTATTCTTGAGTCTTTCATTGATTAAAAAAGAAAAATCTCTGGTTTAAATTGTATGAATCCTGGATGTGGCTTTATTGTTTACATTAGAACCCATGATTTAAATCATACCAGCCGTGAGGTTAGGTAAGTAGCTGGCGATTGTCTTTAAACGCACTGGGTGCCAGGTAAGCGGCAGAATGTTTTGGCTCTTTGAAAGACAGTTGAGAGTAACTTCCTGTGGCTGACAACACTGTGAATTGGTCTCAATTGTGCAGAGCACCTGGTGCCCTGAACAGAATAAAACCCAAGTCTGATTTTTTCCCCTCCATTTAAATGCAGTATGTGAAGGAGATGAATGCTCACTCATTACAAAGAAAGCTGCCAGGGGTGTAGAATGCATTGCTTGGCTCAGGTAAGTTATCCCCACTCATCTTAATCCACGAAAAAAAAAATAAAAAAACACTCGGAAAGATGGGACAATATGGCTGCCAGGTAAAATGATGGATTTACCCTCTGTTCATCTCTAGAGGGGAAAGTTACCGAGAGAGAAAATACTACAAGGTGCTTACTGCCAAGGTTGTGATAACATGAGAGAGCTTGTTCTCTGCCTGGCTCAAAGAAGACTGAGACAAACAGCGCAGGCTAAACTTTTAGTTACCAGGCAATACAGAGATGGCAGAGAATTTCAGGGCACTTTTTCAGTTTCTTACAGTTAATTTCCAAGTATAAATATCCACATGTCATCTTATTAAAGAAAGAAGCAATTTTGGCCAGTATTGATGCTCCCAGCAAAGTGGATCGATGTAAACACAGATGTACCCAAATATTAACTGGTGACAAGATGTTGGTATATGTCAGCGCTCGCAAAACTTTGCCTTGAGTATCATTGTCTTAACAGTGTCGAAACCAGGCCGCTGCTCAGTTTTCTGCTCCCGTGGCTGTGGGGAGAGCATGAGTCATCCGTCTCCCCTTCCACGAGACGGACATTTTTTCCTCACATAGTTTCAGGCTTCCCTATTTCCATTCTACTCTCCCTCAATTTGAGGTTTACCCGCTCCCTATTCTCCTTCTCCTATGCACTTTATTTTTCTCTTTCTCTGCTATTCCTATACCATAGCTGCTGCTTTCCTCTTGCCCCCCTCTGAGAACCTCACTACCCCGTCTTCCATGCCTTCAACTCCTCTTTCTCTATTTTTTCTCTCTCTGTCTGTCTCTCATGCTCTGTCTTTCTCCCCCCCTCCTTCATCTATCGCTGCACCTTCTATTTTCCCCTTCTTCCTTGCATGTGAACATCTCTGTAGGCCGCAGTATTTATGGGTGCTTGCAAAGGAGCGGCCGGCAGCTGGAGTAACGACATTTCCAGACGAGATCTCTGAGCTCATTTCACCCCCCCCCAAAATCATTCCTGCATACTACCTTGTGAAAGAGGCTGACTTTCGCCTCAAATCATGGTTCCCTCTTTCAGTGTTTTTCTTATATGCTATTTGTTAGTTAAATGTATCCAAATGACAAAATATTTAGAAAAGAAGTGGGATGCCTTAGTATAAAATGTAAGACAGTGACAGAAGAAAACAGCATTCAGCATGACTAAGAGATGTGATTGAACCTTTAAGGCACAGCTGAGGATGCCTACAAAACAAGTGGTGTATGCTTTTTTAATGTGACTGATTCTAAAAAGTGACTTTTTTAGTCTTTACAGGCTATACTGAGCTCCACACTTTACCATCCAAGAAGACAGCATCAGTAAAGACAATGTGCCGGGTTTGAAGGCAAAACTAGGGATGAAAGGGCTGGGAATGGGCAGCACAGT
Organism: Holocentrus rufus; assembly: GCA_900302615.1. Classification (NCBI taxonomy): domain Eukaryota; kingdom Metazoa; phylum Chordata; class Actinopteri; order Holocentriformes; family Holocentridae; genus Holocentrus; species Holocentrus rufus. Next base: position 23,363 of record OMLF01028542.1, read on the forward strand.
GAAAGCATGAAGCCCGTCTTTCCCAGATGTTGCTGTGTGCATCACACCGCCCTGAACAGACTGCCAGGTCGACTGGAAATTATGTTCCGAGCGAAACAGGCTGCAGTTGCTGAGTGTCTGAACCACACGGCACAGAAAACAAGGTGATCGGTAAAGTTGCTTTTCTCTAAAATAGTGTAAACAAATGGGGAAGCACAACGAAAAGTTAAACTCCTGCCTCAGAGTTTGAGAAGTTTTAATAACAATCCAATTCTCCAAAATAGTTCACAACATACGAATCCAATTTGGATACACATGCAGATGAAACCATGTGTCATTTTTTCCTTTTTTTTTTTCCTGTTTCCACAATAGAATGTTCCATCCCACCATCACCCTGCTAACTCCCCTCTCCCTCTATTTGCAATAGTTTCTCCCTCAGTTTGAGCATTTGTGGCAGAGAAATATGACACCCAAACGCACAGTGGGGCTCGCTGGGTTTTGTTTTGTGGGCTGCCTGTGACGTTGCACTAACATGTAGATAGCTAACATAAATGTCGTCAGATGAGATGGCACTTTGAATTGTTGCGGTCAAAGTGTTTGATTGAGGTTTCCTATAGTTCAGAATGTGATATATTATTTCAATTGTTGCCAGGCAGCTTTTCAAAGCAAATCATGTATTAACTGTAACTTTTTTTTATTATAGATTCTCATCTCTCCCTGTGTCACACTGTGGACCATTTGAGTGTTGCAGAGTAGTGAAAGTGCAGTAGCTTTTAAGTCTCATCTTAAAGCATTTGTTTGAAAAAAGAGCACATTGCTAACCACAAACAATCAACGTTCTCCCGTGAAAGTTTTGTTTCATGTGGCATTAAGAGCAGCCCTCCAGAAAACCTTTTCACTGTCCGCTATGCTCTCTCTCTCTCTCTCAGCCTTTCCCTGTGTTTAGTGGCGTCACGCCTGCCAGCAGTCTTGCACATTATCTTAAGTAAGGGAAGGATTCAGTCATATTTTCCATCCACTCTGTGTCTGACTGGATGTCTGCGCCGGTGGGGGAGTGAGAGGATGGGAGAAAAGAGAGCAGGGAGAGAAAGAGGGAGGGATGGAGAGCTGGAGTGTGGATGGGGGCTGGGACTCTGGAGAAAGCCAGATGCAGCACGAAAAGGAAAACTGGACTAAGAAAGAGGGAAAAGAGGCCTGCGCTGACATTCGTGTTTGGACAGAAAAGAAGCCAAAAGATAGAAGTTAAACTCTGCATGTTGTTTCCTTGTAGATTACTCTCACTGTTCCCACATCAAGTCCTGAGCAAACTGGTGCCATGCGGGTATGGAGAGGCAGCTAGTAATCTGTCTATTTAATCAAATCATAGGTTTGCACTTAAGATCAAACTGTTATTTGGATGGGCCATGAAGGACATGAGGCCATGATGAAGGCTATGGGTTTTTAGGTTTGGGTTCCTCATCATTTTCTCTCACGCCCCAAAGAGGAGGTGTAGAGCCACCATGGGTGGAGTTTACGAGAGGCTGAGCTTTTTTAGATAGCTCTTGTTTCAAAAACAGCTTGAGGGCAACAAATTATTGTGCTTTTCTTTTTCTTTTTTGGTGTATCAATTCCTTGCCAAAACTGCATGGTTTAGATTGGCTCATGAAACTTTATGGAAGCCTCCTGGTAAAACCAGTAAATGTAACAGCCACTGAGTGTGTGAATTTTTACACTTATCTATTTACTAATCACATCAGAGTGTCTGCTGTATTTTCACCACAAGCTTCCTTCCTGCACGCAAAGTCAAATATGTGGAAATCCAGTGGAGTGGGACGCATGAATAATAAAAATATATGAAAAGTCTAACACACCTGCAGAAACACGGTTTGCTATTATTATACCTGTTTAATACTACTACTACTGTTAGTGCTGCTACTACCAATAATAATAATGATAATAATAATAATGATAATAGGGGGCTTACAATAGCTAACAATGACAAATTGGATAAGACCAATAATTGGTCTTATCCAATAATTGGTCTAATAAAAAACATCCCAACATAGTGTTTGCTGAACAGGATGTGGAGTTAGGGTTAGGCCAGTAGGCCAGTGCTCTCGCAGTGCTTCCATATTCAGTAAAAACTGACTGATCAATTGGATGATCATTAGTGTCAGACCATACGAAGGTGTAAAAGCTTAAACAGTATAAAACAAAACAATAAAAAAGGAGCACTCTTTTGCTCTTTGAAAATGGTTCTCTGTGTCTGGTAGAAGTCAGAGACGTTTGGAGTATAATAAGGAGACGGTGCACGCTGTCAGTTTACGATGGGGACTTTTGAAGCGCTAAAAATGGTGGCACGCCAACATGAGGCACACTATCAGCCAATCACACGCTCAGGTTTTGTGTAGCCGCACAGCTTTGATGTTTACGACAGATCTAACGGACAACAACACAAGTCTACACAAGACAGCAGTTAGACTGCTCGACACCGCAGAATCAATAAAGGTACAACTGTAAATGTATGCATTTATAGAACTATCTTTATGGCTCAACTATGTACATGACATGACTGTTTACAGTTACCATGGAAACTACATGGGCTTTTGCTCTGTGGACCGTGCATGCACAAAGTTCAAAATATCTTGTTTTTCTGTGGCATTTATGTCCTTCAAATCCAGTTTTATGATTCCATGTTGTTTACAGTTTGACAATGTCTCTAAATATGGAAAGCAAATTACAACACATACAACAGATCGGTAGATTTAGGCAGCTAGGGAGGATTTTTCAATGGCCCCAGAGTGTGCCGTCTCATTATTATCCTCCAAATGTCTCTGTAGAAGTCTAAAAGCAGATTTACATTTCTAAAAAATGTCGGTGTTCTTTAAAAAAACATATCAGTTTGGTAAAGGTCACTTTCTTGACAATGTTTGATAATAAAAGGTAATCCAGAGATTAGTCTGGATTTATTGAAGGGTACTGAATCAAAGTTTGGGTTTGTTGCGTAGGAGTTGAGCTACTGCATGTCTGAAACTGGAGTAGAAAGTACTAGTGGCCAGAGAAGGAAAACAGAGTTAATGTCTTCTTAAAGGAAAATGGTGCAGATGTCTAGTGGCGCTTCTAACACCTTTCGATTAAGGAGAAAGAGGATAAATTCCTGTGATCATAATTAAAATAAATCTGATTTGTTTGAAATGCAAACCTGACAAAAGAGATTAGGGATTTCACAAAGTGGGGTCAGAGTGAGTAAACTTGGAGCAAAGACTGGGTTTGTAGTGTTTGTGACAACACGGTGAAATAATGATTGTATTGTCATGGGTCTGATAGTGTCTATAGGACACACAGTGTGGGGAGAACATGTGGCGAGATTTATTTCCTAATGCAACAAGGTGTCACATCTACCATCTGCCTGGGAGCCCATAACAAGTCTGATACTAACACTTTCCCCAATGGAAACATACGTATCTATTAGAAATCTGAAAACAGATGAAACCATCTTTCAGCCCCTCTCCCATGGCCTGGAATGGTAATCTGGTTCCTGGTCTCCAGTGAAGTGTGACATGATGAATGGTTTATAGTCCTCCTGTAAGGTCTCTGCTGTGCTGCTCAGGTTGTGGCCAATTGTCTGATCTGTCTAATAGGGGCAATAAACACTGGAACACATTGTTGTTGGACTTTGCTGTGGATAATTTGAGCATTTTAGCGTATTTTGAGTGGGTTAAAACTTTCTGACCTCCTTCACTGCTGTTCATTTAGCTAACTGCTCACTTGGACAACTGATCACAACTCTGACAAACCTCTGGAGATAATGTCCATGCATCAGGATCCCAAGCAGCAAGTAAATCATAAAACCTGGTACCTGCGAGATGAGTTTAGTGCATCTGGGAGTGACCACAGGTTACTGTGATTCCAACAGCCACCATGCCTGCATTATACTTTGTATTCCTGCTGAGAAGTTGATATGGCTGTGTATTGTCTGAACTTCACCAAGGAAATAAAATCATGTGTCTGAAATGTAAACATACTCAATACACTGTGAGGGAAAATGGTGGTCCAACATCTCTTCTTAATATTCACCCCAGGCAATATATACTGCCGTCTAATTGGTCTATTGGCTCAGAGGGGGCCATTTCTGCATGTAGGGATCCTGTATCCCTGACCAAGGCTACTGCAGCTTAAACATGTTGTATTTTAAAATTAAAACTTTGTGAGTTGTTGCACATGAGTAGCTGAATTCTTGCACCAAGCAAAGATAAACAGCTCTCTCCTCACATATTTCCCCTAAAATCTGGAGGTCTGTAAAAACTACACTCTTCATACTCAAACTGCTTTCTTAAGTAGGAAGAAAGAGCTGAACTGGAACCAGGCTAAACAGGCATAATGTCGATTTACCAGATATATCCAGTCTGTACAGTATCATTCAGTGGCATTCCAGCCCTCCATCTCCTGCACGGGCAGAAAATCACCAGCTTGAATAAAATGCCTGGTGTGTAGAAGTAAGAGTGCTGCTCAGCCAGCTAGGACTAGCCCCGGTCTAGAGACGAAGGACAAAAGCCAAGCCTTTATGAGATGATTGCAGTTCACAATGGGCTCCACTAGCAGTAACAGTCAGAACTGGGCTTGTGAGCATCCACCCTGTAATTGAGCATTTACCCATAATGCCGCGTGGAAGTCTCTCTGCGCTGAATTTATGCTGTTGCTCTGAATGAACTTGGCGAGTCTAGGCCTAGGCTGGAAGGTTTATTTTCACAGAGGTGACTGGTGTGGTCACACAGGCGGAGTTAGACACACCGGTTATTTGCCTGTCTGTACACGTGGGGCAGACTTTAGCTGTCTTGACAGTGAATGAGGATCTCTGGGGGGAGGTTTACAAAGGAGGCTCATCACGAGTTAACTCACGTCAGAACTGATCAAAAGACCCATGGCACTATAATGATAAATTTCATTAATGCTCAATTATGAACATGGTTATTGACTGAGTCTACTGGATAATGTATTTGATGATGATTTTAACAGTAACAAAGCCTGAGAATTATTCACAAACCATGTACCATTTTCTACATCATCTCTTCACTTGTGTATAAAATAGAGAAAGTGGATGTGGCATCATTAAACTCTGCAAACTGACTTTTCCCAAAACGTGAAATGTTTTACTAAACCTTTAACATTAATTGAGTTTTCCAAGTTAAATAAAGTTAATCTGACAGCATAAAGCGATTCATGCAGGTGGCCTACATTAGGTTGGCTGCCAATTTCCCATTGCATTGTGTGTTGGACAATATACTGCTTTTATGTGTGGCTTGGGAAAAAAGCTGAGAGCTTGTTGTTTGTGCCAACTTGCATGTGCCAACACTATCCTGCATCTAAAAGTCCTGTAACAAACACAATATTTGCAATATCTTTGCAATGCAATATTTTACCGTGTGGTTTTAAACTTGATAATAAACATCCACCCATCCATTTTCCATACTGGCTTAAATTCCCATTGAGGGTCACAGGGGGCTGGAATCTATCCCAGCATGCACTGGGCAGAAGGCAGGAAAACAACCTGGTAACACACATACAAACACAGCAACATTCACACCTCTGAGCAATTCAGTGTCACAATCCATTTGACCTGCACGTTTTGGGGAGGAAACCTACACAGTCAAACTCCACACAGTGTACAGAGGCTCAAGGTTCGAACCCTTGACCCTCTTGCTGTGAGGCAACAGTGCCAACCACTGAGCCACCTTGCCGCCCCTAACAACAGACATTTTCAATTTAAACTGATTTTACTCGCATTACTGTACAATTTTCCCCATCTTACCCTGTAATTTGTCTGAAACAGGTGGGTCTACAATGGGCTGCTGCATAAAGAAAGCATGAAATGTCTGCACCAAACCCACAATTGACAATAATTGACAAACAGCGTATAACTAAGGTGCAACAGTAAATAGGACAGGGCTGATTGATAGAATGAGAAAGAGAGAGAAGCAAAAGCAGAGAGAGAGAGAGTGTGTGTGTTCTGGCATTATGAGACTTTGGAGCAGGTCTAGCATAAGCTCGGAGTCTTACAAGTAGAAACACGTGGACAAGGCCAGGCAGATGCTACGTGTTGCTGGCTATAGCTCAGTGGCTTGCTGGGGAATGCACAGTTTATGTCCTTTTAGCTACAATTCAAGCTGTGCCAGGTCTTGATTCAATGCAATGTAAACCAGAAGCAAGACTGCTTTCTCCAAAACTCATTTGAGGATGGTGGGTTCTATTGCACGATTTACTGTGAATCAGTTTGATGCTGTAGAAACAGGCTTGATGTAAACAATGCAAGCATATATTGACTGCAACACATGACCAAACCTATGATGAGAATCAGACGTAAGAGTTTTCCAACCACTTCATTTCATTTTCTAGTGAAGTGATCCCATTAGTCCCTGGCCCCATTAACATGTTTCCAATGAGTTGTTGCTTTATTTGCCCGTTATGAGAGTCCACACCACTTTTAACAAACACGTGGTCCTTCCAACATCAAACGGCCGGCTTCCGTTCATAAATGCTTCTCCAAGGGAGGCCGACAAGGTTTCATTGTGGGAATTGGTCCCATTAACAGGTAAAATGTACGGAGCTGTAGCTGGTGTTTTGACGATGCTTTCGCCACAACCTGTTACTTCTTAGGTCGATACCTCCACAAGCTGCCAGTGGCAAACTTGGGATTTCCTTTTTCAAGTTGGCAAGGCTCCCTCCTCTGTTATGATACAAAGACCGCCTGACATGAACTGATTCCCTGTGACTGTCTATGTTGGCGAATGCCTCAAGTTTCCCTGCCAGTATGAAAGAGATTATTTTAAATACCTGCAAGAAAACAAGTAGCCCCGGGCAGAGCGAGGGACATTCAAATACACTTGAAACTCCATAATCTCGTTCTGAGCGCTTCCACCCAAACCACCAGTCTGAACTCTGAGAGACGCACCACAGAAATATATTATAGATTGCAGCAGCCCGAGTCCAAGGCAAACACCAGAAAATTACCAGTTCTATTTAAACATTGTCCTGTGAGCCTCTGCGCCGTTTTCACTCATGGAAAGTCACTCTGGCTGCTCGAGTGTCGTCCAAAAGACGGAATCCATCCATTCAGCCGTTCATCACACCAAATTCATTTCAAGTGCATTTTACAGAGGTGTCACAATACACTTTACACATCGAGGCCAGTAAGGAAATCAAGCCAAGATGTTACAGTAATCATAAAACCGTAATGGATTCATCCACATAGGCAAGCGTCCAGCCTTATAAAATCAACTAACACATGTAACACCAGTATTGCACTTAAGAATGGGAGTTTATGAATGTGCAATCGCTGTCACCACTGACACTGTTCTTATCAACTCATCCGCCTCTGGCAAACAGCACAACTCTGCAAAACAGGCCGTCCTCTTTTTCATTTCATGCTTTTGAAGATTCAAAATCATTGATATGCTGTGATATACTGTAGCTTCAGCAGTTACCCTTCAATCTTCCCCCTTTCTCTTGCCAAAAAAGAGCCACAGGAAATGGGTGTGACTTGTCTTGAAGACTCCTTACCTCGTACCCAAGGAGGTCAATTGAGGCATTGTAAATGTCTTTATTGAGCCATTATGTCTGCACCATAAATAATGGGTTTACACTATTTCTCTCTAAATCATCTACGGTCATCAGTGGTCATGCTGAATAGGTAACAATTTGAAAATTAAGACAATCTATCAGTCTTTATTTATGTCAAGGTGCTCCAGAGAGTGGGTAAAAAAAGAGAAAAAAATGAATCTGACAGGAAATGATAGAAAAAGGTTTGAACCAGCAAAATGCTAGAGAAAATAAGCAGCATCAGACTCCATTAAAAGCATGATAGAAATAAAATGAAAAAAATAAAACAAAAGCATAGATGTTAGATTAACAGTGGCATGGCACTGCTAGGTGAAAATGTATGTGCATCTTTTTCTTCATCAAAATCTATTTGTATGTGGAGGTGTATTTGGACTTTCTGGATGAGAAAAGATACATGTTTTTACATACCCTACTGTTAGGCTACATAACAGCGCTTCTTCACTCAAGGAATGCAATGCAATTATGCAGCAGAGAGCAATAGATGTTACTAAAGTGCATGTGTCATAATCTTTCATAAACCCTGGTGTGGAGAACAAAGGGGGAAAAATTAAAGAGCCATTGAACTGGAGATTGACAGCTGCCTGTCTGTCAATGGCAGCTATTAGAGCAGTCGCCCAGCTTTCATTAGACTAGGAACAGATGCTAAAAAGTATCTGCTTAGCATAGACAAAGTCACTAAGCACATAGTTTCCCCGGAAACTGTTCATTTTCCCTGCAGCTGAAGCCACATCATAAAAAATGATACAAGTCTTAGCTAACGTGAGGCCTTGCGCGCACACTCAGATGGAGATGAGCAGCTTATGTAATCAGATGCACAGAGAAGCATGCAGGGATGTTTCAAATGCATAATGTGTTTTGCATAATCCATATTTTGAGCATTATTATTGGTGATCATGTGGGAAGGCTTTCTGGTTCAACTCATTAACAAGGTGTGATTTATAGCAAACAAATCAGATACTTTTGTATTACCAGAAATTTAGAGTATAGAGACTTTTAATCAAATGAGTTCTGCACATCTGCACAAAATCAAGACCAAGTAAATCACATTATCAGAGGCTAAAAATGTTACCAGTAATCCTAAGACACAAGAGAATAATTCTGTTTTAGTTTAAAATACTAATACTTTAAAATGTCTAATGCTCATATCTTTCAAAGTTATCAACTCGTGAAAACGGAACGAGCTCCTTGTGCTAAGTGTCAAATGAAGACAAATGAAGGGAGCAAATGAAAGGTCAGATTGGGCCATGGTTGTATAGAAGCTGCAACGTGTCCACAGTGCAACCAGAGTGCTTTATGGGCCTGCCAAATTTTCTTCTCTCTCCCTCCCTCACTGTCTAACATCACACAGATAGGAGGGCCAAGCCTGATTTGGAAGAGGTGGATTATGCATGTAATGTCATTTCCTTCAATACAGGATTTTCTGCGCATGCTATTAAACACATTCTGTTTAATTTGGACCATTTGGGATGATTGAAACATAGTCCGAAATCCACAATGGGAATAGTATCTACTACAGTTGTACCAGTATATTGTATTTTTAAGAAACATAAAATAATGGCATAAACATTACCACTTAAGTAAAAATGTGTCAATTTATATTTCATCATCAACACATTGGATGTACTCCATTTTATACCATAAAATAAAGTGTGGATCCTATAGGTGCAGGTGCTTGATACTCACAGGGTAGGTAGGCCAAGACCTGAACCAATATTCTGTATTTATAGTTTTGATATGATCACAAAACCTATAGGATTCTCACCAAATAATGCTCTATGGGACACAGACGTTTTCTTTATTTCTCACATAAAACAAAACAACTGCAAGTACTAGATGTTAAAAGTGGATCTGCAAATTATCTAAGGAATGTGCATTTTAATCTCCATCTGCATCTTAATGCGTAAAATGAGCACACTTTGCGTTGACTGATACTTTATAGTACAACATCCATCTCTGAGCTCTTGTTATTTCTTAAAACAAAACTTTAAGCTTAAGTTACCATGAAATAAGCCTTAAAACAAGCTTGGGCAGCCGAAAAAAAGTCCAATTACATCTCCACTGTACAGTAAATGCATACACTAAGACTAATGAAAACATGCAAATGATCTTTTGGCTAAAATAAAGCCATCCTGCGTCCAAACGACTGAAAATCAACACTGTGCCTCAGGTTGGATGCTGGAAAGACAGAGCACCGCATCAAAAGTTTCAATTAGGAAAATCCATGAAAAACCCGCAGTTGATAAAACGTGTCTAAACGGAGCAGAGCCGACGCGTTACTGATGTCTGCACATCCACGTTTAAGCTGAAACGTCAACTTGTTTGATATGTTTTAAGACGGCCCCTCTGAGTGATGAAGGAGGGACTCTGTGACTTGAACATGTACAAGTTATCTGGTGCGCCCAGGACCTCCCCAAAAGCTTTGGCATATAAAAGCCAAGCTTGCCCATTTGTTTAGGCAGTAGGGAGTTTCTGCTAGGGTCTGGATTGGAGTTACACAGACCGGACCCTAACTTGCATGAGTGGTGTCTGAGGAGAAAAACAGGATTCCCCTTGCCTCAAAGAGTCTACATGTCTAATATTTAGACATGTTCAGCTTTGTGGATATTCGGTTAGCGCTGTTGCTCAGCGCAACAGTGCTTTTGGCGAGAGGTCAAGGCGAGGATGATAGTAAGTATCACTTTCAAACATTGATTTGAGTTTGTTTTGGGACAGTGGCACCTTCAACATCTGGATAGCCCGCAAGGATGCTGAGCAGTTTTCTGTTGTGTTTGGAAGTGGTCCTGCTCTGCGGGAGAGCTGACACCAAGTACTGGGCAATGATGCTGAAAAATGTTACACAGTGGTGCGTTTGATGATTTTTTTGGAGATCTGGAAGTGGATAGAACTTTATAGAACGGGATTTATGCGGTTTGACGTTCTCACTGGCGTGCAAATACATGTTCAGTGCGTCCTCCGTAGGAGCGCAAATCTATTTCCCAGGGCGAGGGAAGTTCTAGCAGCTGCACAATCTTTGATGCGCAATGGCAGGACATTGAGTTCAAAGGGAGTTGAAGCAGATTACAACCATTAAAACAACTACAAAGCGTCAATTGCTTTGATGACAGCTTATTTAAACGTATTTTAGTTTGCAAAGCAGCTGTTATCTTATTTAGGAAAAAGTGTATCTTATGTAACAGAAATATGTCAAAGTCTGCGTATTCTAGCTTTCAGATTTTTCAATTATTCTCCCATAACCGCATCAAACATGAACACAAAAAAAGTTGGTTGGGGATGAAAAAAGATAATATGACATTATAAGAATTTTCCAGTCATTAAACTTTTCCCAAAGGGCTATGTGAGGAGGTTGCACTTAATTTATCATCAATTCTATCCAGTTTGTGTGAAATCGGAAAAAAAATTCGCAAATTATAGGACAATGGAAAATTGCTGAACTCTTACGTCGCCTTCTAAATTGTCTAGACGTCAATTAATCACCGTAGAGAGCAGGGTGTGTGGACGGCCCTTTGTGTAGGTAAACAGCGCCTCTACGTGGCAATTATGGGAACTGCACATCCAGACACCAAACGCTGATCCTCCCACCGCTGTAAGGCCCACCTCACACATCAACCAAAAGCCCACAGTGTGATTAAACCCGCGCTCCTCCGTTTTCCACCGGTTTATGAAAAATATATTTACCACAACTGTACAATAATTCTGAATAGTGACTGGTGATGGGTTTGCTCTGCTCAAGCCAATCCCATCTGGCAACAAGGTGTCTGACCTAACAGTGCAGGCCCAGATAAGTTACAGGCCAAACTCCTACAGGCCACTATTAAATTCTAGCCTATGAGCACCGTGCAGCTTTATTACAAGGCCGCATCTTTTAAATGATTCATTCTTGTCACAAAAACAGCCGACACTTCCTAACACTTTGACACGTTGGCACAGCCCATTAACCCAGTTTCCAAAACTTAGGTACCTCCATATTAAGTGATAAGGTGGTGACATGCTAGATTTGATTATTTTCAATTACACTGACAGGAAGCCTTTGTGCTATTGACATGTCAAAGCTGCTTGATTTAGGGTCTTCCAGTTGTGTGATAGTACTGGTTATAGGATGGGAAATTGGCTACATAATAATTATTTCCATGCTGGACTGTAATTTATGTGACAGTAGGGTTTGGTAAATGTCTAGTTCAAGCCTATCAGACGCATAGGGCCTGTAAGTTTCCTAGTGATGCACACCTGTTCATATGTAGCCAAGGCTATACTGGCCAAGGCTATACACTGTAGGCCTGAGTCACTTTAATGAGACGCTCTTCACTGTGTCAAGCATTTATGGGAAAAAATACGCAGATATCAACAGGGACTTTTATAAAGTTACAAAGCTCACCTCGACTTTCTCTCGCCAGGCGCATTCGGCAGCTGCACATTGGACGGACAGTTGTACAACGACAAGGATGTATGGAAACCAGAGCCCTGTCAGATCTGCGTGTGCGACAGCGGAACCGTCATGTGCGACGAAGTGATTTGCGAGGACACCTCTCAGTGCGCCGATCCAATCATCCCCGATGGAGAGTGCTGCCCCATCTGCCCTGAAGATGGTACTCTACCTTGATCCTCCTCAGCATTTCTTTGTGGTTCAGTTAGTATTTTGGCGCCACCCTGTGCCTCCCAGTTCATTTGAGGCACCTCATTTTTGACCATGGGGCTTGCTGACCAGAACTGGACTGAAGGCCCTAAGCCTACGGCCTACTTGAGGATTTTAATCCAGAAAAGAACCGCTTTGGATTTATTTTCCATTCAGCTCTTCGTTTAAAATTTTATCCATTTAAAGACGGATTACAACTGCTTTTTGACGAAGTTTGACAATGAATATGTAATCGCCAAAGGCACCTACCTGTAGGATTACACTGCATGGTGCAACAGGGTTTATACAGAATGTCACATTTCTTCCAAGACAGAAATTATTTACCAGCTAGGCTATACATTTGCACCAAATAATCATGCTTTCATTCAACAATCCAAGTGAAACATGGATTCATGTTTTCATGGATTCATGTTTTCTGTAGCCCTGACCCAGGTTGGCCCTGCAATGGATGTAGCTTTGATGAGTAATAATAGGCCTAGAAAAACACACAGGCCTACCCTGTCACCTTAATCTAGGTTTGCAATGTGAGATAGATGTGTGATGTGATGCTGTCAGAAGTTGTGATTTGTGTCTCATGTAAATATGTTAAAGGAGTGTTGACATTTTCTTTTTCTCCACTGGTTCTGTAGGACCCCTGAGCCCAGACAGCGAGGTATATTACCTTTTAACTTTAATGTGAATAGATAAATGTATGTGTGTGTGTGTGTGTGTGTGTGTGTGTGTGTGTGTGTTTTCAAATTCATTTGCTCATTAATCATGTGGTCTTAAATTTCAAAATAATCCCTCTTTAGAGATGCTGACATAGTACAGTTTGGTTTAAGTTGTCAGTAAATCTGCATGTGTATAATGTACCTGTATCCTAGATGACACACTGTATCCATGTTTTTATAACACAAAGGACTTATAGTAAACCCTAACTCCCTTTTTCTGCCTATCCATAGGTGCAGAGGGGAGACAACGGTCCCAAGGGCGACAGGGTAGGTTCCAGTTCACTTCAGCTTCACTCACACTTTAATTCAGTGTGCTGTGCCTCAAGGAATATGATACTTTCTATAGAAAATTTACAATAAGATGATGGTATAAAATGAGAGGTGCAAAGGTTGTTTGTATTAATCCAAACATTCACACCTCAGTGTTTCTCTGTTTTGTTGGTTATTGTGTAGTTCACACCAACACTCACAGTGCACACTCACATGCAGTTCCATAATATAAGATTTAAGTACAAGTTGTACATTTTTGCTGCATTGCATGTGCTTGATGATTTATATTTTCATGAAAAATGTCCAACTTCTCTAAGTACAGCATAGTTTTTGCTTCATATTATGTTTAACTTCTTACTTCTGACTAAAATGTACACAGCTACACTACATTGTTACAGTGACCCTAAAAACTAATCTCAATCCTGACAAATCCTCTCTGACCCAGTGACCTTTGATGTATATGTCAAAAAGTCATCAGGTCATTAAAAGTTCAAAGGTCATATAAACATCCATTAGTTAATAAATGGGGAAGTAATGCATTGCAAAGGAAGCATTTTTAAGGTCAACCATACAGGACAAATCAACATGAAACCATAATTTAAAATTATTTAGAATAACAGAATAATGGAAAGGGGCTATAAAAATGAATAATATCACAGAATATGCATTAAAACGTGCTCATTTGCTCATTTGCTCATTTGTTTTTCCATTTTGTCAATACAGATAATTATTACAGCTGATTTGGTCCAATATATATTGGCTGCACTATGAGCCATAATGTTTCCTACAAGAAAGAGTAACGCTATCAAATAAATGAATACAATTTTGCTAAGTGTCCATGTCTTTTTCTACAGGGTCTTCCTGGCCCTCCTGGCAATGATGGAATCCCCGGCCAGCCCGGCCTCCCTGGACCCCCTGGACCTCCTGGACCCCCTGGCCTTGGTGGAGTAAGTACTCACACTTGTCACAATGAGCGATTAAGCCTAATCTCTCTTTATAACACAGGTATTTCTTAAAAACCTTTGCCAGTCTGGGTTAGGTTTAATCCACGTCTGTGATCATTCACACAACAGACAACTGAGAGAAAAGATCAGCAGGCACAGTTTTGAGTTCCCTTTCCTGCTTGCTTCAGCACTGGGAGTGCGGACAGCTCCTTTTGCCCTCAAAATGAAGCCTGAGGAACAGAGCTGAATTTACCCAGAAACCTTTTTCATCAAGACTCTTAGTATTAAGTGTTGACATCACTAACAGCACTAATATCAGTAATATCACTTCTTCTTCTGTTCCTTGGGTCAAAGCTCTGAAATGACAGACAGACGTCCCACTGAACATTTACCCCCTTTTAACATGTTAAAGTGCTGTAACTTTTATTCATATGCTGAAGTAGGAGAACTTTTGCACCATGTGATTCAGGCCACATAACAAAACTTTGTCACAAAGTGCAATGACCTACTTTAATTGTGCAAAGAGACAGTCAGAAAAAAAACATTGTAGGTGTCTTGTGTGATGTTTATCTGCCACATTTGCCGGAACATCTGAAACATAATCCTTTCATGTTCTCTTTAGTGTTATTCCTCTAATGCATGGTCCTTTATTGATCTACAAAAGACTTTAAAACAAACTTGAGTGATTAATTCTTTTCTTTTCTTTCTACAGAACTTCTCTCCTCAAATGAGCTATGTTGATCCATCCAAATCCAGCGGCCCAGCTGTCCCTGGCCCAATGGTATGAATGTTTTGCTGCCTCAACATAAACCCACAGTGACTCGATAAGCTGACAACAGATGATTTTTATTGCTAAAACTGCAGAGTGTATCCAAGTGTACACAATTGTATATACGGTATTTGCATGGTATTTGTCCTGATGTGAACGGACAATGTATATGTATAGATGAGCTTAATCTAATTTCAGCTTATGTTGTGCTGAGTCTAGATCCAAAATATTGCAGTATATTTTCACATCTCTCCATAGTGAGATAGTAGACATGTAGTCATGTAAGAACATTTATTATTAGACTCCAAAAGCTTCTGTGTAATGTAGTGATATTGCAGTTTTAAAACGTAGTTTTAGCTGATGCAACTATCACTTAGTTTGGTGTAGCCCCTCTATGTATCACTTGGTGTGTGGTATCTCTCATCTCACACATAATCTAATGCCTTGTTTCTGATCTTCTTCAACAGGGTCCCATGGGTCCCCGTGGTCCCCCTGGACCTTCTGGTTCCAGCGTAAGTATTGCATTATCAGTAACATGACAGGTCAGCTGCTCATTTGGACAGTGGCAGGATAGTTACAGTTTCCACAGCTTATATTTGATAAGAGTTGATGTAGAGCATCTCACATGCTGCACATGTTTACATCTACTGTGCATGATTCAAATCAGAGAGGCAGGTTTCTCAAACC
The DNA here is from genome assembly GCA_900302615.1 of Holocentrus rufus. Taxonomy (NCBI): domain Eukaryota; kingdom Metazoa; phylum Chordata; class Actinopteri; order Holocentriformes; family Holocentridae; genus Holocentrus; species Holocentrus rufus. The sequence goes on from OMLF01028542.1 coordinate 38,948, forward strand.
AGATATATGAAATCACATCTAAAATAATTACATCCATATTGAAGAATATATTGTATTGATTATTTTTCCTCTTGATGTCCAACAGGGTCCTCAGGGTTTCACTGGCCCCCCTGGTGAGCCTGGTGAGCCTGGAGCTTCTGTGAGTATACAAACTTTCCTACTCAATAGACAATTTGCATGATTTCATTATGATAAACATGTTAATAAACATGTTGCGTGAAAATGTCAGCTGTTTTGACCTTCCTAGAGAAGCAAAACATTACTCCAGTCCTTTATGGTGTTAAAAGTTTATGAAAATACCCAGAGACCTTGAACACAGTACTGTCTGATTTATTTAGCCTACATTGCCTACTGATAGCAGCTCTGACACTCTACTTCCTGTCCTTCCTGTTCTACTTCCTGTTGTAGTCACTGACCCACTGACACACATCTGCATCACCTGTTGTCAGTGATCACGCCCCCCCTTCCATTCACACACCCCTAGCCACCCACCCACACACCCACACACACCCTCTCCCCACCACACACATACACACACGCTACAGGTATATAATACTAGATTCACATCTGAAGTACACATATTCACGCTCAATACAATTTTTTTTAATGATTGTCATTTCTTGGTCTTTATAGGGTCCCATGGGTCCTCGTGGTCCCGCTGGCCCCCTTGGAAAGAACGGAGATGATGTAAGTGATCAACTGATTGTTTTTTTTTTCTGTATCTTTCCTATTTTTATGATGCCATCCTTGGAATCGGCTGGCAGTTATCTCTTGCAAATTAACAGGTCAATGCAATATGCTGTTTCAGTACAAATGGATTCATATATAACATGGCTAGAATGCAGCAGGATGCATGCACTGTAGAACTGATGGAGCTTGTAGGTTATAACAACACTCAGCATAACCTCTGTTTTGTCACTCAGTCACCCAGTTTGACAGAGGAAGTGACTATTCAGTGTATTTTGTCAAACCCAAACAGATGTGCTGATCTGTTCCATAAGATATGCCTAGCATCTGTAGGAACATAATGAATAACAGTGGCTTTGCTTCCAGAAACTGATCTGATTTCTGTCTCTCCTATAGGGTGAGCCCGGCAAGTCTGGTCGCCCTGGAGAGCGTGGACCCGCTGGCCCTCAGGTGAGTGATGCCTGTAGAGGACAAAGGTCAGGGAAAGGTCTGCCAAAAATGGATCTTATATGGGCCGTTATGATGAAGGAGCATATCATGACCTCACCTAGAACACACACACACATTCACACACACATACACACACACATGCACAAAATGAAGCAATGATTATCCAATTGGTGTACCCATTTTACAAGTCAGTCAAGCACATTTTCCCATACATTTATGGCCTGATCTGAGGACAGAAAGCACAGTCCTGATTCTAAGTCCTGTACAGCTGCAGGGAAATCCCCATATCTGAGCATAGGCATGTTATCTCTGAGCAAAACTTAATGGGATATCTCTCGTTTTTTCCCTCTTCTCCCACAGGGTGCCCGTGGATTCCCCGGAACCCCCGGACTCCCCGGCATCAAGGGACACAGAGTGAGTATGGACGGGCTTGTGATGCTACCGTAACCATTTTCAACTGCTGCGATGTTGTCCTGAGTGGCGTCTGACCTTATGTTTGATTTTGCCCTCAGGGTTTCAGCGGTCTTGATGGAGCTAAGGGAGACTCTGGACCAGCTGGCCCCAAGGTAAGATAGCAAGATTCTGATGAAACCCATTCCGACACTTGTTACCGATGCAGGGATCTCGACATCAACCGTACCAGTCACCCAAATGGGAATTAGTTGCTCAGATAGAGACTAACAGTGTTTCATTCTTGTCTACAGGGAGAGGCTGGTGCCCCTGGTGATAACGGTACTCCTGGTGCCATGGTAAGTTTTTCTCATCGCATTTGACAGAAACATGATTCTAAGGTCAAGAAACTAGTCATTTGCAATATGTTAATATGCATTAACCGACTCATAGCTCAAATAAAAGCACTTCATCAAGCTAATAGCATCCTCCTTTTTCCTCCTTCCCAGGGTGCTCGTGGTCTTCCTGGTGAGAGAGGCCGCCCCGGACCTCCTGGCCCTGCTGTAAGTGCTGATATATTTGCCTAAAACTGAATCTTTTCTGATTTAGTTAACCATAGCACCTTAGATTGTCAGAGAAGAGCAACTCTAAGAGTGGAACACAGCATAATCTATGTTGTTCAGCCACTTGCTGTTTTTTAAAGCTGATAATAACACATATTGATTGACATTATCTTCTGCAGGGTGCTCGTGGTAACGATGGTAACACTGGTGCTGCTGGACCCCCTGTAAGTATTACTTTTATTTAGTTGCCATATTGCAACCTGCCCATTTATGTATAGTATGTCTACATAATTCATTTAAAATTGTCTGGTGATATCAGCATCCAGTGCTATAGCTAAAGTTATGATGTGTTGTTGTTATGGTAGCAAATACATCATGTAAATAGACAGATTCATTGTTGTTATGCTGTCAAATAACTGTGTCTTTGTGCTAGTGTCTCAGTCCAGTCTTTTGTTAACATGTGTCTTCATCTCCTAGGGACCCACTGGACCTGCTGGCCCCCCTGGATTCCCCGGTGGTGCTGGAGCTAAGGTAAGTTTCCCAGTGCACAAACCAGTTCCAAGTCCATCAACGGTGACAATAGCTGGTCCATCTAGGTAACAGTTAGGGTGTCCTAAATGCTTGGTAGGTCCATGTGCGCTGTCTCCAGGTAAAGCCCAGCACTAACCCCTTTGCTTTAACCATTTCATTTACTGTCCATCTTGCCCATTTGTTGTGATGCACTGTTTTACAACCCTTTCAAATTGTGGTTGTTATCCCGTGCTTCAACAAGGGATTAACTTGATAGCTTGAGAGAACTTGTGAAGGATCATTCTCAAAACAGCAGTTTTCCATACTAGTACCAGCCCCCTTTTGTTATTCACCTGACCCTCTGAGAGCATCAACCTCATTCTGTGGTTTTTGATGTTTCTTTTGACCCTCACACTACTGTGTAAGATGTAGTAGCAATACCACCTTCCTTGGATTATGGGAAATTTAACAGCTTACTCAGGATTGACATTCAAGAGGCAGTTTCCCACAGTAAATTTCACCTGGATCATATGAGCTTGTGTCCACATCTCCACTCCACTCCACTCTCCACCATTAGCCGGCATGTTGCAAAACTGAAAAGGGGCTACTTACCCCTGCAAGTAGCCACCAGATGGCATTGGTACACCTCTGATGGTGGTCTGCCTCTGCCCCCTCTTCCTATGGTACTGCAGAACTGCTGCTATCAGCCTATTACAATATCCTGTAGCCTACAGGAGGCAACAATTTTTCCTCCATATGTACTCTACCCAGCCTTTTGCAAAAACAATATAATGAATAGAGGAGTGACATTGTGATCCTTGCCTCCCCAATTCCTCAATATGAAGATCAGTCCCTCATTTCCTCCAATTAGTGTGAATGAACCAATATGCACTAAGATGTATTCTATAGAGCAGTTTATTGGTAGATCAGATGTAAACAGTCTTGGTCTTAAAGTGTCAAGATGGACTATTTTTTTATTATATATTGTTTGTTCATATTTTATTTACAGGCAGTCACTCACACACATACACACATGAAACATGATATATACCTGCAGTTTTCTATAGTTTTGGGACTAAAGTGCAGCTGTTTGCTTCTCATCACAGGGAGAGACTGGTGCTCAGGGAGCCCGTGGATCCGAGGGACCCCAGGGAGCCCGTGGTGAGCCTGGTAACCCCGGACCTGCTGGAGCCACTGGACCTGCTGTGAGTACATACTAGACTTGTCTATACATGCTAGTATAATGTCTTATTATTTTTCTTCTTTTTTCATAATTTACAGAATTATTAATTCCTTCCTCTCACAATAGGGTGCCCCCGGATCTGATGGTGCCGCTGGTGCCAAGGGATCTCCTGTAAGTACACACACATGCACACACACACACACACACACATTGATATGTTTATTACACTTGAATCTACAAATCCTGTTGATGAAGTCATAAAACACCCACTTCTGCTTTTCTTAGGGTGCTGCTGGTATTGCTGGTGCCCCTGGTTTCCCCGGAGCTCGTGGTCCCGCTGGAGCCCAGGGAGGCGTTGGCGCCCCTGGACCCAAGGGTAACAATGTGAGTAGACAGTGCATGAAAGTGACATTCATGTGAACTTCAGTGAGCCAACACATATTGTTCTTCTGCATTAGAGACCCTGGTTTGACTAAACTGAATGTGTGTTAATCTTTCTCCTAACAGGGTGACGTCGGTGCCTCTGGTCCTAAGGGAGAGCCCGGTGCCAAGGGAGAGCCTGTAAGTTATCAAACACATTGACCCTGCATTGCCCAAATACATTGACTCTATATTGTTATATTTGGTGATAAACTCAACAGGGCGTTTTGCCGATGGTCTAAATTTCTCTTCTCACCTCCTTTATTCTCCAGGGCCCCGCTGGAGTTCAGGGACTTCCTGGACCCTCCGGAGAGGAGGGAAAGAGAGGTGCTCGTGGAGAGCCCGGTGGTGCTGGACCCCGTGGACCCCCTGGAGAGCGTGTATGTTACTTCCTCTTTCTCATCACCCCCATCATCAAAATTAGTCACATGGTTATTGGGAAAGGGTGGGTGAGTCAAGCAGGGCAGCTGTCCCAGGCCCTGAACAAAGTGGGAACCAAAGTGGATGCTTAGAAAAATCCATCCATCTATACCCACTTCTTAATAAACAGGATCATGAGGGGCTGGAGTTGATCCAGCATTTTAGGCTTACATGTACAGCATCCACATACATATCTTAAAGTGATTCCATGGTACTTGAAAGAACTGCTTCTTTCTCAACATAAGAAAAGTTACTCAAGCTACTCAAATTGCTAAAAAATGAAAATTCATCCATTTGAGTCAGATTTCCATATTAAACCCTTGTATTCTATGTATTGTATATCAAATTCCCAAGGGGATTCAGCCTGAAGCTGTGAGGTGAGTCGACCCCATTTAGTGACATTGTGTGTTTGCTCCATCAGGGTGCCCCTGGTGCTCGTGGTTTCCCTGGTGCTGATGGAGGTGCTGGTGGCAAGGTGAGTTAATTATCCATGGATGTTTCAACAATGTTAGGAAAAATTTTGTCAAACTTTAGTTCAGGCTAAGTAAATTTCTTCAAATCCATTGGGTTTGAGGAGCATTTAAACCTACTGGACTTCATTCTACTGATAATATGAAGTTAAGCACTCATTAACACCAGAATGACTATACAACTATCAGCAATCACTCTTGACTTTTATTTTCATGTTTAAATAATTTTTTTTTATAGAATCATAGCAGGATTGTAGCAAACCCTCCAATTTACCAAAGATTGTGTAGGGTACAATCTCACTTTCAACAGCACAGTGTTATAGCTTGCAGCAATCTCACCTGACTTTCCTCCACTTGACAGGGAGCCCCTGGTGAGCGTGGTGCCCCCGGCCCAGCTGGAGCTCAGGGAGCCACTGGTGAGGCTGGACGCCCCGGCGAGCCTGGTGCACCTGGACTCAAGGTGAGTTTTGCAAAAGACCGGGGTTGGTGCAAAGTTTTTATGTTAGAAACCCAGAAACACTCTCTAACATTGTAATTAAGACTCATTAAAGTGTAATGAAATGCACAAATTAAATAGAATTGCAGCAATATTCACCTGTTACTGGTCTATATACACACTGAATCTTATTTTTTGGACTGTTCTCTCTATAGGGTGTGACTGGTAGCCCTGGTAGCCCTGGCCCTGATGGCAAAGCTGGCCCCGCTGTAAGTACTGACTCACTAATAGTTTATGATCATTTCTGCTGTATACTTCTGTATTTCACCATTTTTCAAAATACTAAAGTTATTCTTCGTACATGAAGGACAGTTTGTGACTATAGGCAAAGTTTCTTCACAAGAGGAAAATACATTTTCTGTTTCCCTCTGTCTTACCTCTGTCTTCTTCAATGTTGTTTAGGGTATCTCTGGACAAGATGGCCGCCCTGGACCTGCTGGCCCCGCTGGAGCCAGAGGACAGCCTGGAGTTATGGGATTCCCCGGACCCAAGGGAGTTGCTGTGAGTAAATAGGCCCAAATTTCCTAGTTTTAGTAATTTCAAATACAAAGAATAGAGAAATAATAATGTTTATATTTTTAATAATAATGATAATAATAATAATAATAATGATTATAAGATTTTACAGAAGGTGTGTAGATGGGCTTTTTGCCTAAATTACAAATTTGTTAATCTTATACTAGAGGGATGGGATACATAGGTGCAGGTTCAGACATAACAAAGTGTAAAGAATGCCCAAAATCACAATAGATCATTAATATCTAGTTAAGTGTTAAGTTTTTCTGCCCATAAAGATAAAATCAAATAGGAATAGTGGTGCAACATCTACTGCTCACCAGATTAAGTGAAGACTTTGTTGTCCTCCCTAGGGTGATGCTGGCAAGCCCGGTGAGAGAGGTGCCTCTGGTCCTGCTGGCCCTCTTGTAAGTACTTGCATATTTTCAAAACTATAGAACTTAAAATACATCATTGTAATCCAGTATTGCAACAGTGAGAAGTGGATAAAGCAGTTGATAACTGGGCTGCATATGTAATGGAATATTTTTCCCTCTAGGGTGCCCCTGGCAAAGATGGTGACGTTGGTGCTCCTGGACCTGCTGGCCCTGCTGTACGTATATTCTCAGCATTATTTCAGCATCACATAGCCATACAGATACTGCCATTTGCATTGATCATGGTATCATGGGACATGAGCCATATTTATATGCAAAGTAGGACCTGGAGACATCTAACAGAAAATGACAAAAAACAGAATCTTTTCCTCAGGTTTCTTATTATTTTGTTTTCTCTTTCCTATATAGGGACCTGCCGGAGAGAAGGGAGAGCAGGGACCTGCTGGTCCTAATGGATTCCAGGTACGTTGTGAGATTATCTCAGCAACCTGGGGTGTGTTTTTAACTGGGCTCATATATTTTGGAGCTGTGTCACAATTCCATGTGCTAATCATTTTCTTCTTCTATTATTTTTGCAGGGTCTGCCCGGACCCCAGGGTGCTACTGGTGAGACTGGCAAGCCTGGTGAGCAGGTAAGTGTACCAGTGTGCTGAGATGATTGTGAATATGTCCATGTTATTATTTTCATATCCAAACTTGTTTACACCTTATTTTAAAACAGACCTACACATGCACTTCATTAAGATGTGTATATATGCTGCAGTTAGCTGTAATAAGCTTCCATTGAAGTGTTCAACTGCAGTCATGCTAAATGCTATAGCATACAAATAATGCACACAAGCACATACCTTCATCAGTGATGTTCCACTATTTTTGCATGATAAACATCTCATTCCTCCTTTTCTCACGAGCCTACATTTTCAGTACTTGACCACATTGTTGTTTTATGTTGTCACAGTGAATCAGACTTAATGATAACCTTCTCTTCTGTCTGTCTTGTGCAGGGTGCTCCCGGTGAGGCTGGACCCCCTGGCCCATCTGGATCCAGAGTAAGTATCTATTGAGTGCTTCTTTGGGCACTGATGCCACAAAACACATCATTTTGGGCATCCATATGAGACACTGTGCCTCCATCTTTTGGCTGACGCATCTCTTCTCTCCTCCAGGGTGACAGAGGTTTCCCTGGTGAGCGCGGTGCCACTGGCGTCGCTGGTCCCACTGGACCCCGTGGTGCTCCTGGTCCTGCTGGTAACGATGGTGCTAAGGTAGGTCTGTCCGCCTCTCCCATACACATCTGCTGACACACTTAGATTTTTTTTTGTTTCGTTTTGTTTTGTTTTGGATCAGCTTTATCATAAAAACATGAAAACAAACAGAAAAAAAGCAGTGCAGAACTATTGTTGACTGGCCTGCTGAGCTTAATTCAACAGGGTTGACTTGGATTCATTAGTTAAAAGCATATAATGCAGACTCAGACAGTATACACAAGATCCATTGATATTGCAGCGGATTCTTCACGTGCAGCAGATTGTGTGAATAGAGAATAATGTCATTATGCCTCTTTTTGTGTGTGTGCAGGGAGAGCCCGGTGCTGGTGGTGCCCCCGGTGCTCAGGGACTCCCTGGTCTTCAGGGAATGCCTGGTGAGCGTGGAGCCTCTGGTCTGCCTGGTGTCAAGGGAGAGAGAGTGAGTACTGCACTTGTCCTGTGAGTCTCCTACGACAGCAGAGACGTTTGATCACATCCAGTTTAGGTGCTGGGTTGAGTATGACTCATGAGAAGCTTGTTAAAGTATAAATACTGACAAAACCTGACAAAAGCAAAGAGGAAACATTTCGACCCACTGACTCTCATCATATTTCACAAAAATATCTCACTTGACCTGGTTATATCAGCTGATTTTGTTAAATTACACAGTTCAGATATAAAGCTGACATGCTGAGCAATTTCCAGTGATTGTAATTGTAGAATTCATCATAATTTAGTCTTTTTAGACTTTCAGGGTCCAAAAACAAGAGGTTTTGTAATGGATGACGGGTTATATTAGTCATTATATTCTTGCATAATCAGCAACACACGTTTTATTTGCAGACATTAAATAGTTATAGTTGAATACATTTTTTCAAGTTAAAGGATTAAACTAGAGAGGTGGTTCTAAGTGTAAACAGACTGCTTTCTCTAAAGTTATCGGTAAAAATCAAACACATCACAAATACCAAAATTTGAGACATGGCAGAAAGTGAGACCACAATTAAAAAAGTATGATGAAGGTTATTGAGATAAAAGAATTACTGCTACCTTTAAGAAACCACTTAAAGGTTACCTTTAAGAAAACAAAAAGTATACTGACATGTTTTAGTCATATATGAGATATTTCTTATTCCCTTAAATTGTACTCATGTTTGGTGAGAAATTGATAAGATAATTACTCTCGTTACAAATCCAGTTACTTTGAAGTAAAAATCATGAAAATCATCAAAGCACATTAGTTATAAACTGATAGCCTGTTTGAGTGTGGCTCGTGTGGGTAATTAAGGTTGCTTTATTTTCATATCAACAAATCTAGCATCAGTTGTAGGAAAAAAAAATTCATCGTGTGAAATTCTCTCCCTTTCCAGGGTGATGGTGGACCCAAGGGTGGTGATGGTGCCCCTGGCAAGGACGGCATGCGTGGAATGACTGGTGCTATTGGACCCCCTGGACCTCCTGGTGGTCAGGGTGAGAAGGTAAGATCAGATGCAGTTTGGTTTAAACCTGATTTACTTTCTTGATCTCTTTGGAAATTGTTTTTTTTTTTTTCCTTTTTTCATTTTATTCTTATCATGATTACAGCACAGTGAACTCTGTCGCCATCTTCATTCACACATTCTGTGCAGGCAAATGGATTCATGCCTTTAAGTTTATTCAAAGACTAAATCGCATCATTATAAATTAGACCCTCATTAAAAAAAAATCATCCTTCCACTCGATTCTTCAAACTGTTGTATGACTGACCAAATAGTTTGCTGATATCTTCTTCTTCTCCTTCACCTGTCTTTGTCTGTAGGGTGAGGCTGGCGCTGTTGGTGTTTCTGGACCCACTGGACCTCGTGGTTCCCCTGTAAGTTCATCCTCAAAGAAACAAAGCATAGATTTCTAGAAAACAAGCTTAAAATATACTCTAGAGTATGCTGTAAAACAAGGCAAAGATGTACTCAATAGTTTACGATAAAACACACTGGTTGACAAGACTGGTTTTGCATCATGCAGCACTGTATATGGCTCAGTTTTATCCACAGTGATAACTCAGTGACCTGTTTAAATAAATAAAACATAAAAGAAACGTGTGGTGTTCATAATCACTAATGCCTCTTTTCCCATAATCCAACAGGGTGAGCGTGGAGAGTCTGGCCCACCTGGACCTGCTGGATTCGCTGGACCCCCTGTAAGCACCTCAATTATTATATTTCACTCCAACACATTGACAGTTTTCTGCAGATTTAAATGCGCTGATGAAGTGGTGAAAAAGCAAAGCGCTCTCTCTCAATACTAGAACGTGAGATTCAAATATGCTTTTCGACAAGAAAGCATGTCTTGAACAGTTTCCTCTCTTTCCTCCCACCACAGGGCGCTGATGGTCAGCCTGGTGCCAAGGGAGAGACTGGTGACACCGGACCCAAGGGAGATGCTGGTGCTCCTGGCCCCGCCGGACCTGTCGGATCTGCTGGACCTCAGGTAGGTTTCTCTTGAGTTTTAAAAGATGCCCACAAATCATCACAATTACCACTGGCATATAGTACAGTCATGTAAAGCAGTCACAGCATAGCATGCCAGCCATCTCTCTGCTATCATTGCATCACTGTCCATTCAGTTGATAATCTTAGAAAAGGTATATTGAACATGGCTATGCTAAATTCAATACTTCAAATTACTATATCACTACAATACTAAATTCAATACTGGTTTCATTATTTTGTGACTCCTGTACCATATTAAGCTAACCCTTACAAACTTATACATACACATTCATAACTTGTAGTTTTACATGTTACATATTCAGAGCTGATAATGAGGACAATCATTTAATTTAATTGATCATATTAAATTATATTATTATATTAAATATTGTATTTCCTGTCTAACTTATACATTTTTGTGTCAATAGGGACCCGCTGGTGCCCCTGGACCCAAAGGTGCTCGTGGTGGTGCTGGATCCCCTGTAAGTATCACATCAACCTCATAGCTTGTGCTTAGATACCACAAAATAAAACAAAAATAGTAAAACCACTGATGCTGTTTTATGTTTCATTTTGAAATGGAGTTTATCATTTCTTATTCTATTTGTGTATGTTTTTGTGTGTGTAGGGTGCTACTGGTTTCCCCGGACCCGCTGGCAGAGTTGGACCCCCTGGCCCTGCTGTAAGTCTCCCTTCCCAATTTCCAAATAATTTCTTTTCATACAATCGTCTGGTCATTTCTAAGCCGTGATGTAGACGACATGAAAGCGGTCATCACAGCCCTCATCAGAGTATGACTCTAAGGACAGTCAGGTTGACTTGACACCTCCGGATGTTTCCAGGGAGCTGCTGGACCCGCTGGACCCGTTGGACCCGCTGGCAAAGAGGGACAGAGAGGAGCTCGTGGTGAGACTGGTGCTGCTGGTCGCGCTGGTGAGCCTGGTGCCGTTGGACCCGCCGGACCTCCCGGAGAGAAGGGATCCGTTGGCGCTGATGGACCTGCTGTAAGTACCCCTTCAAATTTCAAAATGGACGTATCCAGGAGATAATATGATAGTTAATCGAATATTTAGGTATTTATTATTTGCTGCATTACCCCCGAATATTTTCTGTAAGTGATTTTGATGTCCTACAATATAGCATGGTAAACTATTTCACCAGCTTTATGTATGCCTGTAACAGAGTGGCTCACTTGTGTCCTTGTACCTGTGCAGGGTGCCGCTGGTATCGCTGGACCTCAGGGTATTGCTGGAGCACGTGGTATTGTAGGTCTGCCTGGACAGCGTGGAGAGCGTGGTTTCTCTGGTCTGCCTGGACCTGCTGTGAGTATTCCTTCAGCACCAGTCTGGAGTAGAGTCTGCTGTATGCTACAGACTAAATTCTACTGTGCAGTTAGTGAATGGCTAAGCATACAATGTTTAAAATCAGAATCAGAAATGAGTGAGGCATTTGTCTTGGTGATAGTGGCCAAAAAAGAATTGACATGCTTATGAAGTTCCACATGACAGCAGAAGCTTTAGAGTGAAATGGGCAATGCTAACTAGCCAAGCTAACACTTTCTGAGAAACAATTCTGCAGTGTAAAGCAGTTGACACAGTATAGCAGTATAGGACATGACAGTATTGCATTTATACCAAAGTGGAAATTATACTAGTATCATACCAGCCACCTATTTAAGACCTCATAGATTCATAATTGCAAAGATTAAAAAAAAAGTAAACCAGTGTTCAGTGGGGAAACTTTATGCTCTATAAAATACTTTTGAAGGCTACTTTTTTCCCTCAGAGATTCCATTTGAATCTGTGCAAGTAACTTCTCTATTATATTTACTCAGGGTGAGCCTGGAAAGCAGGGACCTACTGGAGCTGTTGGTGAGCGTGGACCCCCTGGACCCATGGGACCCCCTGGTCTGTCTGGTGCTCCCGGCGAGGCTGGTCGTGAGGTAAGAGGCCTCAGACTGCTGAATAGGCATCAGAATTGCTTTAAACACCAAGCGCATAAAGGTGCAGGAGTTTGACTTGGTGACATTGATGCTGAGACATATTGAGAACGTAGAGAATTTCAATACACACACTGACACTTAATATGGCCTCACACACTGCAAATAGACATTTAGTAATCAGTTATTGGCACTGTATTATTGGTACATTATAAGTCCTGTTTGCCCACACATTTCGCTTTGATGGTAAACAACTAGGCTCACTGTTGAATGGCTCCAGCATGTTGCTTGTAGCCACTGAACATTGTGATGATTAACCAGCATCACTTTCTATTCCACAGGGATCTACTGGTCACGATGGTGCCCCCGGACGTGATGGACCTCCTGGCCCCAAGGTAAGCTTCCCCAACTAGAAATCTTTTCATTATAATTCAAATCCTGAAGAAGTGCCAGTTTTATCTTGCACAAGTTCATCTTTGCTCCCAAAATGGCTTCCCTATAAAAACAACATCACATTTAGCAATCTGCAGCCTATGCATCATTCATGTTGCTGCTCACACAGCTTCTCATTAGAGATGTTCCCTGTTTGGCTGCTCCTATAGGGAGACCGTGGTGAGAGTGGTGTTGCTGGACCTCCTGGCGCCCCTGGTGCTCCTGGTGCCCCTGGACCCGTCGGCCCCTCTGGCAAGTCTGGTGACCGTGGAGAGACTGTAAGTGCCCATCACTAATACCTGCTTATTTTGATCCAGGTCAAAAATGTAAATTACTTTTATAAGTAACTCTACAGTTTAGTTCAGTTTTACAAGGAGATACAAATCCTCATTTTGCATGACAGTATATTTGTACACTGTTAAAATATCATTTGCTATTGAATACCTTCATAATCTGCACATGGAGACTTGCTAAAAATTTTCTTACTTCCTCTTTCCTTTAGGGTCCCGCTGGTCCTGCTGGCCCCGCTGGCCCCGCTGGTGTCCGTGGTGCTGCTGTATGTCCAACACTACATCATACAAATACACACACACAAGCCTACCTACACCTCTTTTGAAATACTGCTGCAGTCTTTCACTCAGTGGGACAGATGCTAGTCAACCCGGCATAACATGTTGACCTCCTGTTGCTCTCTACCAGGGCCCTGCTGGTGCTCGTGGAGACAGAGGAGAGGCTGGAGAGGCTGGAGAGAGAGGCCACAAGGGACACAGAGGATTCACTGGCATGCAGGGTCTGCCCGGACCTGCCGTGAGTAACCATTTCACTCTTGCAATGAAGGAAACTATCCTTTTTGGGCCACTGGCTGAAATGCCTGGTGCACCCAATACTCATTACTCATTACCCAGAAACCAGGATTTTAGAATGTAATAGGACCTCCACATAGTGGCTGGTTACATATAAAAATGGCTAGTATATATCCATTATGATTTGCAAGTCCGTGGTGTAATTTTGAATGTTTTTATCCTCATCTGACTCCAGGGATCTGCTGGAGAGCAAGGACCTGCTGGTGCTTCTGGACCTGCTGGACCTAGAGTAAGTCCAACTGCTTTTACAATCTGTCACATACAGTCTGTCACTGATGCAAAAATAAACTCTTTACTCCTATGATTTGACCTATTTTTATTTTGTCTTAGTCTGTCTTTGCAAGTATATGTTGTGTCAGGGGGAAAAAAATAATCATGATAGAGTAAATGTATAATGTTCCAGAAAGCAGCATTATTAAACATCAGGCTGATAAGCAGCACGATATATATAATTCTTCTTCTTCTCCAGTTTTACATATTTTTTACAATATGATCTTCAGTCTGTCAGTAGAGGGGAACTGTGCTGAACTGATGTTTTCCCTTACTGAGTGATCATATGGGTTTTGGTTCACAGGGACCTGCTGGATCCAGCGGTTCCCCTGGTAAGGATGGCATGAACGGTCTGCCCGGACCCATCGGACCCCCTGGACCTCGCGGTCGCAATGGAGAGATGGGACCTGCTGTAAGTTTGTGCCGCGGTCTTTGTTTTCAAATACACGCATACCCACATGCTCATGTTTACACATGTGCAAACACACACATGCTGAATCTAGCCCTGAAAGTAATCCCCTATTAACTCTAATCAGGGACCTCCCGGACCCCCTGGACCTGCTGGACCCCCTGGAGCTCCCGGCGGTGGATTCGACTTCATCAGCCAGCCTATTCAGGAGAAGGCTCCCGATCCCCTCCGTGGAGGCCACTACCGTGCTGATGACCCCAACGTGATGCGCGATCGCGACATGGAGGTTGACACCACCCTCAAGACCCTGACTCAGAAGATCGAGAACCTCCGCAGCCCCGAGGGTACCCAGAAGAACCCTGCCCGCATGTGCCGTGACCTGAGGATGTGCCACCCCGAGTGGAAGAGCGGTGAGTGCAATGCAGGACCCAGATCAGTGTAGTAACAGCGCCCCAAGATGCAGTCAGGTACAAGGATGACCTAAGCTTCAAGCTCTATTCAAACTGTGTTCCTCCATTTGCACAGGCATGTACTGGGTTGACCCCAACCAGGGCTCTGCTCTGGATGCCATCAAGGTTCACTGCGACATGGAGACTGGCGCCACTTGCGTCTTCCCCGCCGAGTCCAGCATCCCCATGAAGAACTGGTACAGCAGCCAGAACAGAGAGAAGAAGCACATCTGGTTCAGCGAGTCCATGACTGGTGGATCCCAGGTGAGAAAACAGACAGAAACACTTTCGATCGGCATGATGCTGTAGCAACTTAAATCAATATTAGCCATTTTCAGCTTGTCAACCAGAAGACAAGTCAAGCAGCGAAGGTACACATGAATTCTCCAACCTTTTCCTCTCTCTCCTTTCCCATGCAGTTCCAGTATGGCACCGATGGAGCTGATCCCGAGGATGTCAGCATCCAGATGACCTTCATGCGCCTGATGTCCAACCAGGCCTCTCAGAACATCACATACCACTGCAAGAACAGCATTGCCTACATGGACTCTGCCACCGGCAACCTGAAGAAGGCCCTGATGCTCCAGGGCTCCAATGACATCGAGATCAGAGCTGAGGGCAACAGCCGCTTCACATACAGCGTCAGCGAGGATGGCTGCACGGTGAGCTATCCCCCCTCTTTCTCTCTTTCTACCTCTTATTGATCCTTACTGCGCTCCACTTGTGAAAAAAGAACAACCAAGTTTGCTGAATTGCTCAAGCAAATCATCAATGGTTTCTGACCTTTGCTCTCTTTTGCTTCTCTCCGCAGTCACACACTGGCTCATGGGGCAAGACAGTCATTGACTACAGCACATCAAAAACAACCCGCCTGCCCTTCATTGACATTGCTCCTATGGATGTTGGTGCACCTGATCAGGAATTTGGCGTCGAAATTGGCCCAGTTTGCTTCTTGTAAAAAGGAAAGAAATATGGACATGAAATTGTTGTTTTTTTTCTAGCAGTCATCTCTAAATCCTTTCCTATGCATTCAAAACTCATTCGGCTGCCATTGGTCCACATGCTTAAAACCACTCTACTGAAGACAGTGTTTGTGTTTTCCCAGTCCTGAGAAGCATTTTTTTTTTTTGGGACTGCTACTTCAACCGAAACCAACCACAAGGACACTTTAAAAGAATCTTTTGTTTCCACTGGCAACAAGAAAATAATATATGCTTGTGTAAAATTTCCCCCTGGAGTTTGAAAAAAAAAAAAAAAGAAAGAAAGATCTACACACACAATGAAACACAGGTGACGTTTGCCATTTTTTTACCACTGCGGAAGGACATTGAAAACAACAAATATGTACCATTTTCTGGTGTTAAATAAATTGTAAAAAGTGTGAAGTGTCTTCTTGTTCTGAATTCATGAAAAACACCTGAATGTTGCTCAGACAAAGTGACCATTAATAGAGCAAGACAAAGACTCACCTTCATTTTGATACCTTGATGGCTACCTCATACTAGAAGTCACCCCCAATTTTTTTTTTTTGTTAAACACAAGGGTTTATTTTACACAATAAGTCTAATGGGGGAAAAACAACAACAGTCAAAGGTGCTATTATCAATCTAATGAGGTCCAGTTATTGGTGTTTGATAGGGAATCTATCACTATCATACTGTAACTTTTGCCACTAATGCCTGCAGAACCTTTGGTGCTAGTAAATTGACTCATTGTCTTGTTGTCTATGCAGTGCAATTGTTTTCTTCAGTGTTGGTTTTCATGACAGAGGTCCTCTGAAAGGTGATCACTGCGGATGTAATGCATGCAATCATGTCTTTGTAGATAAAAGCAAGTGACTGGTTAAATATCATTTCCCTGCCCGTGTGTTCAGCGTTGATCCCTATGTCTGTTTGCCCTGTGGATAACTCCTCTTCACTAAAACAGCACACATCTCCCACCCTTTTGTTTATGTTTGTTTGTTGATTTCTTTTTCGCGAAGGGTTTCTTAAAAAAGAAAGAAAAGAGTAAAAAAGTAAAATTGAAGCAGACCCACTTTCATGGTTTAAAGGAGAGATTCTGTACTTATTTTGTACATGTATAATAAATCAAGATGTTTTTAATTATTTTGGGTGCTGAAATAAAGCATGTGAAGTGGTCTACTCTGGCTGAGTTTTCACTGTTCTGTTTGCAACTGTTGTGAAACTGAGGTTAGGTTTTAGGATTTGAAAAATATTCCATGCACATTGAAGGTGAATTCAACACTTTTTAGAGGCTGTTGCATTGGTGAAGGTATACATGCAATTTGCTACATCTGTAATTTGGAGAAGTTTAAAAACCAGTTGTTCCACAACCGTTGCATAGAAATAAGATTTTGCTAAAGCAGCAGTGAAAACAAGGCCAATATTTAATTTCACAAACAGGATTTTCCTTTCTGAGCACACACATACACCCACACACACACACACCTAGCTTCCTTATATCACATCTGCCTTTAAATGAACATAGAAATTAATCTCATCAAAATAAATGCAGCAAATGGCAAACATCAAATATCAATTGGCTTTTCAGTCATTGCAGTTATATATGGAGATAACTGCAAATGTCTGTACTCGGATGAATCTCTCCAATATAGAAATATGGATCTGCATGAGGCAAACTGTCATCCTCATAAAACAGGGGTAACGGGGACAGCTGTGTCCTTGAGGTGCCTGGCCTCAAAATAAGTGCAGATACACTAGTGACCTCTAGTGGAGCAGAATAGGTACAGCAGTGACCTTAATTCTGTAGTAATTTACCATTACTGTAATCTCTAATCATATCCGATCTGGAATTTGCTTAATGGCTTACTGTTTGTTTAATTACGGAACGCTACGTAGATCTTATTCATGTTTAAAAAGGGGATGATGGGATGAAATGCAAGTCATTTCAAGTCAAGTTTATGTTTACAGCTTTGCCCCCTGCTGATCTCAGTCCTGTCTGGACTGAGGAGAAATAGAGTATGAAGGATGACCTGCACTACAGAACCTGACCTGGTTGCTTTCAGCTCCACATTGTGTAATGACCTTTTAGCCTCTAACTTGCTCACTGGCGTAGCTCAGCAGACGATCATATGCAGACTGGAACTGCTCAACATCATCAACATGACAAACGACACAGCACTCCTTAACACTCCTCAACTACAAACTCAGTAATATTCAGCCTGAGGTGCTGTGTTACCTCCGGGTTCAGCTGGACGAGGAACCTCAGCACTGTCTTCCCAAAGTGAGAGAAGTAGTTGCCAAACTGGTAGGTGGAGGTCAGCTCCTGAAATGGTAAGAAAACACTCTTTTAGTCCTCACTGTCTGTATAACGCTGCACTGTGACACTGTGCTGATCATGTAAAGCTCTCAGTGCAAAGAAACAACCTGTGTGTTTACCTGGAAGGCAGAGCGGACAGCTGCCAGCTTGGCAGGGAAGTCAGTGGTCCCCATATAGTGGAAGTAGGAGCTGGCAATAAAAACAATGGATCGGTAAGTCTGGAGTCAATCATTTATCAATAGTGTCAACCAAGTGAGCACAGACTGGAAAAAATCTGCTGAGTGGTGATGCTCTGGATATAGAAATGTCTGTTTTGTTGTATCTTGTAGAAATTCAGAGGCATAGCTGTTGATGTGCTGCAGTGTTATACAATATATAAACTGTTAGTGCACTTAGACTTACAGCTGGAGACGACATCAAAACAAAAAGCAGGTATTTTATTTTACCAGGTAATCATCAGCAGTGTCCAAACTAAAACTGCAGAGGAAGAAGTGTTTTATATGACTTGGAAACCGCAAGCTGATGCAGAACACAGAGCTGACCAGAATCCCAGTGACTTCCTGTCTCCTTTGAAACACATCCAAAGTCCTTCAGAGAGGAAAGACAGAGACACAGTCAAAGGCATGGACACACACTCTGTCCACTTCTGTCACTATGTAGTTGTTAGCTCGCAGCTACACTACATCATTCATGAATGAATGATGAACTTCAGCAGCCAATGGGAAGAAGCTCTTTTAATCATCTTCACATAATAATCTCTTTGCTTCTGCTGATGTGAAAAACTACCTGTCGAATCTGGTCATTTGTAGATAAAATCATCAGACTAGCAGCTGATGAGAAGAAGTTCTGACGAACAAACAGGGAACAAATTAAGAACATATTCATATAGCTGCCAAAACAGATTATCAAAAACAGTTTGATCTATGTATGAGGCCACGATGTTTAATACAACATGAATG
>OMLF01028552.1:0-12550 GCA_900302615.1 Holocentrus rufus
AGAGTAACAGGGATATGACAGTGAAATTACACACTTCCAGTCTGAGCAGAGAGGAACATTCATGGAAGAGCTGGCAGATCTTCCCCACAGCTTCTCTGGCCAGAGACGTCATGAAAACACTGAACTGGATCACCTGGAGGGAAAACTACAGCTCACTGTCCGGTTCATACTGACTGACAGCATCATAACAGACTAAAAGATAACTTCAGAAATGACTATTTAAGGTAATAATAAATAATAGATACAAGCTGAAAATGACAGAAAAAATATGGCCAATTACAACATAGTCCTTATGCATATTTTACAATATGGTACCTGATCAAACAATTATTATATCCAGTGTTGTTTAGCTTGCATTATATTGTATTCTGTATTCTTACAAACAATAACTATATAGCCATAAAAATGGAGACATACGATGCAATTATTATTGTTGTTGCTGTTATACCATAAGACATAAATAATACATCTGAGCACCTATATTACATATTACCATGAAGGAGACACAAAAATTGAGACAAGATCACTTTGACAAAATTTTCAGTTCATATAGGAAAATTATGATTTCTTGTGAGGATATGCGGTTAAATAATCGGTAAGCAAATGACAGAGGATGGAGTGTGTGCTATTGGTGATCAGTTTGGGAAAATTTAAACAAATATCGACAAGTGCTATAAATCTTTTGACAATCAAAACAAGCATCGCGGCTGCTTGCCATAACATGATACTACGAAAATTTACTTTTAATTGATTGACTGATCATGTCACAGCAGGGTACCATTGGGTGAAACTTGTAGCTCAGATGTTCCTAGACATACAGCAAATAGAAAAGCTTAGGCCTGTCGTTCAATTCAAAATGGCGTCCAAAGATGGATTCGCCTCTATCAATTTTGGCCCTTAATCAGCCATAGCAGCGTATTGCATTGTATTCATATGAAATAAACCCTACTTACACACCAAATATTCCCCCCGTGCCAAAACTTAGTCCGTTGTGTTTAGTCGTTCGAAGCTAACTAGCTAGCTAGCTAGTCTATTTCTATGATCAGCTGGTTGTCTAGACGCCAGACAAGGAGGGAGCCACAACACAGAGAGGATGTCGAGCCGGGACCAAAACAAATGCTACTGAACAGACCAACCGTTACAGTTTTTAACTTACCCTCTCATCCGAGGATCTGTGTGTGTTTTCATTCGGACCCGGCACTTCTGGACCCGTTGACTCGGACCTGCCGATAACTTTGGTCATTTCTGTGACAGTCGCGTTGACCATTAACTCCAAAATGGAGTCCACTTGCTCCTCCAGCGCCGACATCCCGACAAAACGATGTCTTTAACAAATTTTGCAATTTGGGCTCGATATTTGTTGCTGCAACTAGCGTCGGCACCAGAACATAACCATTACGACAAGGGAAACAATTCGTACCGCTCGCGACACAGTTAGCATTTCTTCTTCCGGTTCACGAAACGCCCTCTTCAAAGTAAAAACACGCTTTGTAGTTGTCTTGAAAATGAATAAATGAATGGTGTGATTGTTGCTCACAGTAACGAAAATAAATAAATGAATAAATGAATAGATTTTCACATTTCAAATGGAAAACAGCAGCTTTCATTTATTGTAACACGTGTGAACAGATTTTCAAGAGTTAGGGCACAACATAAAATTAAGCATTTTATAGCAAATTCTCCGCTTACGAGAATTCAGTATGGTCTGTGGTTTTATGTAATAACCACGGCTTTACCATGATACTTTATGGTAATTACGATTGTTATTCTTCAGACCTAATAATTTTACTTCCATGGTTATACTATGGTACTTTATAGTTACTGTCCTAACCACAGCACTACAGTTTTTTTTAAACGTATTTTGTGGTTGGGAAGTTGGTGGTGAGGCTTCTGCAGAAAAACAGTGGTTAAATCATAATATATATAACCACGGTTTAGAAACTATGGCATGACTTTCCTCCAAAGAAAAAAAAAGTGCTTACCATGCTTACCATAGTAAAACCTTGGTTAATTTCCCTGAGGGTCTTCAGATCCTGGTATCAACAGGCCACATTACTTTATAGAAAATGCTACATTTCCTTGACACAGAACAAGAAAAAATGAGGTGATTCAGTGAGGAAAAGCTCCTCTTAATCCAGCTGAGTTTTGTTCAAAATAGCTTGTAAGGTCTTTAAAGCTGAAGCAAAAGACAGAATCTATGCACTGACACCTGTCTTAAACTATTGCTTTTTTCATGTAAAAGTTCAATCTAAAGTTGTTGTTATGATCTCTCTAGATTGGAATTCCTGAGTTTTATCTCATTAACTTGCATCACAACTTGTCACCAATGGCACATCTGTGCTCTCTGAAGTTCCTCAGGTAGGCGAAGGTCTTGGAGCACTAGTGACACTGGTACGGTCTCTCTCCCAGGTGAACCTGCATGTGTGTTTTCATGTTGCCGAACTGACTGAATTGCTTGCCGCACAGCTCGCAGCTGAAGGGCTTCTCCCCCGTGTGCACACGCATGTGTCTGCTCAAGTTCCCGCTGATGCTGAACGTCATCCCACACGTCTGGCATGCAAACGGCTTCTCCCCTGTGTGGATCCTTGGAAACAGTATCATAATACAGTGATAACAGTAAGGTCAACTAAAAGATTTAAGTACTCTCCTGCACCTGTCAAAAGACTTCAGACCTGCCTTCTGTTCAAATACATTTAGTTGATGAGAAAACCTGATGATGACTGAAACGGTTAGTCATTAGATTCATTTTTCTGTAGATGGATTAATCATTTAATGTGCTTATTGTTTACAGCACTTTAATAGATGCCATTTAATCTATTTAATTGAACATTACTTCTAAATTGCTACACATGCAACATCAAAGAAAGCAAAATGCTTGTTAATGTTCACTATTGATGAAAGACTGCAATACACGCATATATGCTGGCCTGCATGCAAAAAAGGCAGTAAATATTGCAGAATGCACTTGAGGTAAATTTAAATAAATGTTAGAAACATAACATGCACCACTTACGCACCTCTCATGGAGCTTGAGGCTGCCAGCCAGGCTAAACCCCTTTCCACACACACTGCAGACGTGAGGTTTCCCCTGTGTGTGAGCCTTCTGATGAACAGCAAGGGAGTATTTCTGGGTGAAGGCCTTCCCACAGCTGTTGCACTCAAAAGGTTTTTGCCCAGTGTGGAAGAGCTGGTGAGCTCGGAGAGCCGCTGCCGAGCTCAACTCCTTACCGCAGGTCTCACAGCGCTGGCGTTTACACTCCCCGTCCTCCAGGTGGCGCCTCTGGTGTTTCCTCAGTGCGTAGTTGTAGACGAACGCTTTGCCGCAGACGTCGCACATGAAGGGCTTGCTGCCAGCGTGCACCTGCATGTGGCCCTTCAGGATGTTGGACTGGTTGAAGCTTTTGCCGCACACGTTGCACAGGTAGGGTTTCGTCCCCGTGTGGATCAGCTTGTGTCTTTTCAGGTTCACATAATGGCCAAATTTTCGGTTGCACACCTCGCATTCAAATGCCTTCAGACTAGTGTGAACCACCTCATGGAACTGCAGAGCCCGCTTGGTGATGAAGGCCTTACTGCACTGGTTGCAGGGAAATGGCTTTTCTGAAAAATGAGTCCGTACATGTATGCTAAGGTAGCTGGCTTGGGAGAAAGTTTTGTTGCAGGTGGGACATCGAAACGGTTTCTCCCCTGTGTGCACCCTCTGATGAACCAGCATACTGCTTCTGGTGGTGAAACCTGTACCGCAGGTCTGGCAGCTGAACGGCTTGGCTTTGTCATGGACAAGCTTGTGGGTCTCCAGTGAATTCTTGCTGCGGAAAGCCTTCCCACAGGACTCACAGCTGAAAGAGCCAGCTTTCCTGTGCTGAAATGAATAGTCAATTAGTTTATTGACAGAAAATTAGCAATTATACCGATGATTGATTAATCATGTTAGTCATTATCAAGTAAGAATCCCATATGTCTGATTCCAGCGTCATTAAGATCACTAAAATGCTAAGACTGACTTCCTTTTCTCCATTCATATCATTATAACATTAATACTTGGTGTTTTTTAATGACTTTTAATGTATTTTCTGGGGATCATTTGTCATTCTTGACATTTTACAGACAAATCGATAAATTGATTCATCAAAAAATTAATTACCAGTGAAAATAATCATTAGTTGGAGGAGCCTTACCTTTGAGTCTGTAAGGAGGAGTTTGTCCAGGGACGTTTCAGGTGAGAGGGTCTTCCTGCACTGATTGCAGGTGAGAGGTTCGTTTCCTGTGTTGAGGCTTTGGTGTTGGAAACTCCCGCCACACTCTCGGCATTTGAACTTCCTGCGTCTTTGAGTGATCTGTTTGTTGTGAGAGTCTTTTCCCACTGCAGTCCCGTCCTCAGCAGCTGCAGCTCCATCTGCTGGTCGGCCTCCTTTCTCTGCTTTCTCACACCCGCCCCTCCTGTTCACTGTGATCTCTGAGGGGTTTTTGCTGATGTTTTCAGAGTTGATGTTGGAATGTGTTGATGTGCATGCTGTGTTTTCTGCCTCTGCCTTCTGAATGGCCTCTCTACTCTCCACTGTTTCCTCTGAGGCAGTTTCCCATTCCTGCACTGGACTCTTCTCAGATTCACTATCCTCATCTGTGGTACCAAAAGAGGGAAAACTATTGAATTATTATTATTGTTCGTTTGCCAGTCAGCCGTTAACAGACCAGCCCTGATTCAAAAAGCACAAATCAGAATTATCACCATGCACCCTCACCTTTACAGATACTTGATATTGCTTCTCCTGGCAAGCATGGGACATCAGCCTGAATTATGAGAAGCACAGAGTGAGTA
The DNA here is from genome assembly GCA_900302615.1 of Holocentrus rufus. Lineage (NCBI taxonomy): Eukaryota > Metazoa > Chordata > Actinopteri > Holocentriformes > Holocentridae > Holocentrus > Holocentrus rufus. The sequence goes on from OMLF01028552.1 coordinate 4,820, forward strand.
TAATGTTCTTGTAGCTGTTCAGAACCCTGGCAATGACAGGCCTTGTAATTACAACTAGAAGGCTGCATTTATAAGACAAAAACGGGTGCTGATTATCTAAATTTGTCAGAAATAATTGTGCAATAAGTTAACGACTTGGCCACCAGATATCACTTTTTACTCTGCACTATTTGGTTCCTTAGGGGAAAAAAGTTTGAAAGTTTTTAAAAAGTATGAAAAGAACCAAAAAGTTGAAGATGTGCACATATGATGAAATATCTCAATACTGTATTTTAAAGCTGGAGATCTAGAGGAAAGTATGTAGAAGGCCCAAGGTTTTGAGTGTAATGATATTACTTCTACTTAAGTTATTTTTCATTTTCGTAATTACTTTTATTTTCCTTTACTAATATCCAAGACACAAACAAAAGACATTCTTTTTGGTTAATCGTTCCCCATAATCTATCTTGGTTAATAACCAGTCTGAAATATTGTCCCAGGTTTCGACAGACTCACAAATAAAAGCACGTTTCGGTAGAACTTGTGCAGAAACACTTGTTAGATTCCAAATTAAACCTCACCCTCAGGAATGCCCCAGAGGGAGTCACCTTATTTACGAGTTTAAAATGAATTCATTTAACCCGAGGAAGGACCGGAGAAGTTGAGCGGTTCTGCTCTGAATTATTTCAGCTAGTTGGTACTTGAGGAATTATTTATCAAACATAACTGGCACTCGCGCACGTGACGCCACAAGTCCTGTCAGCTAAAATGCCAGCTAGCTAAAGTAAATATAAGTAATTCAGTCACTCACTGTGTGTATACTCTCTGGCAGTCTACCAGGCCTGTTTTCAAGTTGTACAACAGAACAGGCCACGAACAGGCTACACAGTTTGCGAACCGTTTCTCTCACCAGCAGCTGTAACGTTACCACCAAACCAAGACGCTCTTCTTTGCAAGATGTCTCACTGCGCGACTCCTCAAATAATCGGAGTATTTCCTCGGCAAACACTGACAGGATGGATGCTGTCTGGGACCGAAACGCTTCATTACAAACCGGCATGTTGTTTCGTTCAGAGATTTACTGTAAAAGTCCGTAAAGACCCAGTCTGATTCACGGAATTTGCGACCGACGCACTCTAGTCAGCTAACGTAGGCTGTCTCGATTCTGAGCGTCTCATTTCCCCTTTCAAATTAAAAGCCACCGTGTCATAACTTGGATATGTGATACAATGAATGGTGTCAAGTAAATGCCAAATGAAATGGGGAATCATTCATTTTTGTTAGTATGATCTTTATGATTACAAGACATATTTTAACCTCCAGTTCAAAACCGAAACATTAATTCTTTGGCAGGTGGACCGTTGACATATTCTAAGCACAACTTCACTCCAACTTATCAAATTAGACAGCTCTAGTCGAAACCATTTCCCATTTTGTTATCATCATGTCTGGGCTGATGGTAATCATTGTAATCATTAACATGTTTGGCATGATCTTTACCTTGGTACTCTGGTTAATTTGCTGGTGTTTTTGTGAAATATCCCTGTGGTTCCTAAAAAGTGCGAAATTAGATGTTTCAAGCTTTCTTTATAACAGTGTCATTTTGCTGTTAACATTTTAGATGCTATTTTATTATCGAGAAGTTGCCAAAGACATGTAAGTAAGCCATATTAAGCCGTGTTCAGTGTTTGGCTACAACACTGTAAAACTGAGACCATGATTACATTTTTCAAACAAACATTTATTTCACGCAGCATTTCTCAGAACTTTGCATCAACTTTCAAGCATGTCAATCAACATTTGTTTCCTCTAATTTTATGTAGCAGTGATGCTTGGTTTTGGTTCCACATTTGGTCCTCTTTTGGTTCCAGTGCAAGTTGCAAAGTTTAAATTATCATCATTTTTTGGACACTTTATCCCTCATAAAAAAAAACAAAACAAAACAACAACTTTGATTTACACTAACATCTCCCAGTGATAATTTCCTTGCTGCTGCACCACTGCTGAATGAAAACAGAGCAAACACTGCCATATTATCATCATCATCAGGTGCTGTTTGAGGTTGTGTCGCATGTCTTCGATGATTTCTGAGACTGGTCATCACAGCAGTGTTTTTTTAGCTGCCTCGAATCGGAAAAGCCTCGTCCACACTTGCTGCAGGAATACGGCCTCTCCCCGGTGTGGACCTGCATGTGAAACTTAACGTGTACGAGCTGCCTGAACCTCACACCGCAAACTTCACACTCGTAGGGCTTCTCCCCCGTGTGGATCCGAAAATGCCTGAGGTAGTTAGTGTAGATGGTGAAGGCCTTGCCGCACTCATCACATTTAAAAGGTTTCTCTCCGGAGTGCTGCAGTTCGTGGGACTTAAGGGCTTGGAGAATGATGAACCTTTTCCCGCACACTTCGCAGGCGTACGGCCTTTCTCCCGAGTGGACCCTGCAGTGGTAGTCGTAGCTGACCTTGTAAAAGAAAGACTTTCCGCACTCGTGACAGTTGTACTGCTTCTGATCTGTGTGAATGGCCTCGTGTCTTTTCAACGCACTGGCAGTGTCAAAGCGCTTCCGGCAAGTCTTGCAACTGAACGGCGTCAAGTCCACTGTAGTTTTGTCTTTCCGATAGATTATTCTGCGGTTGCCTCGCTCGCGGCTGGCTTGTTTATGTTTGCCTCGTTCACGTTCAATAATTTGCCTTCTTGGGCGTTTTCGGACGACCTGCCCACGTGTCTCGTCGTGCCTCAGCTTTTGGTGTTTCTGCAGGTCGCAGTTGTAGAGGAAAGTCTTTCCGCACAGGTCGCACATGAAGGGCTTTGAGGCGCCGTGAAGGAGCATGTGGGCTTTCAGCTTGTTGTCCTGGATGAAGCTCTTGTCACAAACCGTGCATTTGAACGGCTTTTCGCCCGTGTGAATGCGAATGTGTCTCATCAGGTTGTGGTGAAACGTGAAGCACGCTCCGCACGTCTCACATATAAACTTCTTTCCTTTGTGGACAACTTGGTGGCTCCTGATGGACTTCCTGTTCATGAAAGCCTTGCCACATATCTGGCACTTGTAAGGATGCTCGCCGGTGTGAACGCTTTTATGGCACTGCAGGGTGAAGGCGTACCGGAAAGTCTCTCCGCATTCTGAGCACTTGTGCGGATACTCCACAGCGTGAACCACCTGGTGGGCCTGCAGGCTGTGTTTTGTTTTGAAGGTCTTCCTGCAGGTGGAGCAGCTGAACGGCCTTTCATCTGAATGGACGAGCTGATGACTTTTCAGGTGCATTTTCGTTTTGAACACCCTCTCGCAGAGCTGGCACTCAAAAGTGGCGTACTTCTTCTCCTCGTGGCGCAGTAAGTGGTGTTCCAGCGTCGCTTCATCACTGAATTTTCTCGGACACTGGTCGCAAGCGTGAGGCCTCTGCTCTCTGTGAGTGTTCATGTGCTTCATCAGGTGGAACCGCCGGTTAAAGCTCTTGTCGCACACGTCGCAAATAAACGAGTTCCCCTTTTTCCTGAAAACCACTTCCTGTGTATTTTGGTTGTCAGTCTCTTTGGATTCTGTGGTTTCAACTGTGGTACAATCCTCTGCAGGGTCTAGAAGTGAGTGGAACATAAAAACAAAAATATCACATGTTGGCCAGAATGCCTGTGGTTAGGTGGTCTTACAAAAATGTAGCTATACCTGTAGCACTGATGCAGAAGTAGGAATTTTAACGGCAAAATTAAAATTAACACAATCCCAGCAGAAGAAGGTCTCTGGGCAGCTTAGCCAATGAAGGCACAAGAGCTCACAATTTTTTTTTTGGCACAAGGACTGAAAGGTTTGACACTATAGTCAAAATGATTCAACATAGGGGGAGGAAAAAAAGAAAAAAAAAACACAGTAAAGCCACTAAGCACTAGGGAAAGGACTAAATCAGAATTTAAATATCTTGTTTCCTGTCAACAATATAAAGAAATTTCATCTAATGTACGTTTTTCTATTTTTCTTTTTCTTACAATTAAAAAGGCCCAGGGCCAGTCTGCAAATCTTCATATTCACTACACACAGTTACCAGATATCAATTTATTAATTATTAATGAAGTATGTATTAGCTATTGATGATCACAAAATTGTGTGGCAAGGCTGATAACGATCAATATCCCAAAGTATCCAGGATGAATTCACACTGTATTCAAAAGCACATTTTGCCAAAGTCTCTTTGTAACAATTTTGATTATTTTTACTTTTTAATGTGTTTTGAAATCTTACCTTCTCCGCTGATTGGAGACATTTCAGCTTCAGATTTCACCTCCGTTTTCACCTGTACCTGGTCTGAACCATGACAGTGAGAATAAAGAACACAAATACTTCAGTTTTCATAGAAATAACATATTGGGTGGGAGTTTGCGTAAATTTTGCTCAGGATTCACATGCAAAATATTTTTTTGGACAGTAAGAAATCTTACCTATACTACTGTCCAAGGAAGATTTATCTTCACAATTGAACTTGTTTCCTTCTGCATCTGTGTAAGTTGTAATAAATCAATTACTACAACGCACTGCCGGACCTGTATGTATGGTGAACACTCAAGTATAATTAAGTCTAGGATTATCATTATTTATTTGGACCATCATCATATTTATGTTACAAGTAACAAGCAGATTTATCCCCCTCACTATAACTAGTCTTATTTTCAGCTGACATTATCTCACATATACAATTATCACATTAGGAGAAATTGATATCCTGGGAAACACACCCGTGATTGGTTGGCCCTGCAACCCAGCAGGAGATAAACCTGTGACAGCATCAGTTTCTGCACCACTCCTCGCTGTTAACCTCCCAAACAGCTTCAACGTGAAGACTAATCCGCTCTCTTCAAAAAGGACAGGGCAGCCGTTCAGAACGTTTTCCCTCCATTTGCTGGCATTTTCAAACTTGTCGGTGATGATCTTCAGCTCGTCGTCCAACTGAGCCACTCGGGCCTTCAGAGTCTCATTTTCACTCTGCAGCTTTAAGGATAGCTGGGTGAAAATGGTGTTAAGCTGTCGTGTCGCCTCCCTTACCAACATTTGAATGATGCTGGCAAAATCGGTCTGTGGAGGATTAGAATAACACAGTCATCACCAAGTGTCTTAAAATGATTCAATTGGATTGATCCAGTGTACTTGGTTTGTAGCAACGCACATACCTTGGATAGTATAGCAGCATGTCAAAATGTAATAAAATGATCATTTAAATAAGAAAACAATTATATAAACCAATAATGAAGTAAAGTGCTGGGTAAAGTAATAACATCACTATTACATTAGGGGTTGTATAACATATTTGAAGGTAATAAAGCAATAATACTACTGATGCAGCAACAATTAGTTATTAATGTAATTAACATTTTCACGTATGTTACACTGCATATACCCCAGTATACATAAGGATAGGAAAAGTAATAAACCAGAGAAGATTAAGGTTATTTTCACTCAAAATTAATGCACGATGGAATAAACTGTCATAACAAAATTTAGGCTGCGATATTCTGGTTTAAATTCCAGCCAAAGACTACAGCAGCTAATTTCACTGGTAGTTCACTAGTCCTCTTTGGCTGAAGGTGTCTACCAGTGAAATCACCTGCTGTATCTGTGGCTAAAATGAAAACATGCAGACTCTCTCCACCCCAAGGCACAAGGTTTTGACAGCCTGACTTAACGTAAAGGTGATTCTGAAAATAGCAACGAAAGACAACCTCACTGTAGTTTGTAAAACAATCAAATGCGAACTAGATTTCTTTTATGTTAAAAGATCCACAACAATAGATGGCGGTAATGCAGCCTGTAAGTCGTTTTCCAACAGCCACAAGGCTACCATCAAAGTAGCTAGCCAAAACAAACAGTTAGCGTTGAAACTATAATTCATCCATGATAGAAGCACTTGGACATACCAACAATCTATTTGAGTAGTTATAACGATTCTATAATGCAACATTTATACATAAAGCCACTTTTCAGATTTTTTGCATGTCTGGCTCAACTTTTTATTCTCATCAACCCAAAACACAGGCCGCCATGTTTGTTACACCGCCCCCTTATTTGAGCTCCTGCTGACGACCTATCTCCCCTATCTACAGCTTTTCTTAATAAAAGCCGGGTTCCATGTTGCGCTGAGTTATTTCCCCCCCAGCATCTAAATCATGAACTCACCTCAGATTTCATACTTGCCGCCTCCGCGGACTTCTCTTCCTTCAAACTCCCGATTACATCAAGTGCAGTCTCAATGACGACCTCCATGATGGACTTTGTTTGTAGATAAAACACTTCATTTTCTGTCATTTTCTCCTAAAATTTAGACGTTACCTATCACAATAATGCAGAAAAAACCCACTAGAGTTAGCGTTAGCTTTGACCCTAACTCCGGAAACGGAAGTAATTCATACGAAGGGTAAGCATACTTCAAAATAAATGTCGAAAACGTGCCACTGGTGTAAATAGCACATTTACTCAATTACAAAGCAAAAATAACCTGCCCAAAGGAGGTATTTTTACATTACACATTTCTTTCTTTCTACACACCTTCTATAACTATCATGGCATTCAGTGGTTGTTGTTCTATTTAGAATTTGGATCTATGAATAAACAATTTTACTAAAGTAATGAAAAGATTTGTAATTCATTGATATTTATTTTTGGAAAAGTAAAAAAAAAAGTAAAAAGTAAAAAGTAAAATAATATTTAATAAGATCACCATTCTGTATGTAAATATTAGTGTTAAATTTGTTGAAGAAGTGATATTCCAAATCTTTCCAAAAATGTTCAATATCTATAGTCTATCTAAATTTCTCAAAAGCAACACTCTTGGACAATGGGACAGTACGTACTGTCCCATTGTCCTATTGTTGAAAACATTGTCAAAAACTCTTTCCAATTATTTCCCCAATTGTTTTATTATTGCCTTTTTTGTCAAAAATAATGCCACAAACTTCAATCTTATTTTGAAATGTGTTTTGTATAATGGTACTGGGAGAGGTATGTTCACATTATATTTGGTATAGCTTTGATTATCATGATAATTCTTAGCTTTTAAAAACACAAATGCTGCAGTTAAGACATCAAAGCCAGTATTTCGCCTTTCAGTATTCAGTATTTAGTCAACTAACTAAGCATCTGTATCACCAACTCTTCATTTCCCAAGTCAGAATGCTCCTGAATTCCTGTACCAGGCGTCAGGGCCTGCCACATGGTCTCATTTTCATGCACATGGACATATTTATCCTAAGTTCCATTCATGCACATGTACGTACCATATACACAATATGCATATACATAATTAGTGCTGGGCAACGACTAATCGCGAAAATCGTGCGATTAATCGCGATTAAGCGCATTATTATGCGCAAAATTCAATAATGAATTCAAAAGTAGTGTATTGTGTGCTTTTATTTTCAAAATACTGCTATATGAAGAAAAGTGCAATATCATTTGGCTAGCAAATACTTTAAACAAATAAGGTTCTTTTTAACAGCAGTATTCCCTTTACACAGTAGTTAAAATATTTCTTATAAATCTCAATTTAAACAATAATGTAATCAAATCAAATATAAAACCAAAGGTATTTGCTATTTTTAAATACAAATAAATAAATTTACAAATAACTTTGGTTCTATCAACTCTGCCATCTGGAAGAGATTTAAAACGAAAATGTCCATGTAAGAGTTCAGTAACTTTCTCCATTTTTCTGTCCCCGTCAGTTTTTTTCTTTTCCCGTTCATGTGAGCGCTGCAGCAGTCATAGGCCC
>OMLF01028558.1:5849-31081 GCA_900302615.1 Holocentrus rufus
CAATATTCAGATACTGGCTGTAAAAAAATATTATAAAAAATATCATAATATATAACTATATTTACCTACTTTATTACTTTATTACTAACATTGAATCTAAAGTTCAGCCACTTGTGTGTCTATAAATTCATATGACAGAAACGCAACTTAACACAAGAGGTGATGAGGACAATAGATGTTGGGTGTGAAGTACAAAGGAACATTTAATCGTGGTAGATCGAAGAGTTAATGGTAATATAATAAGACATTTCCCCCCAATAATAAACAGCAATGAATTTGGTTTACTGTTTTTCGATATGGATATCTTTTGTCTTCTTTTATTTTGTCTAAATGTCAAATGGAAAAATCAGTCTACAGGCCTCACTGACAAGGCCAGTGAATGTTTCATTTAGAAGAAAAATATAGGCTGTTTTCAGAGAAGTCACTACCATACCAGTAATCCTGTGCAAACAATAACAATAAACAACATGCTTGGAAGGCCCTTCAGCCGCAGGTTATAATAAGAGGAGGGCAACCCCTCAATGGAAAATGCTGACTTTGTTTGTGTGACTCCCTGATAGTTTTCCAGTGGGCGTTGGGGGAAGCGGGGGGTTGATATTCAAATAAAACCCTTTCTTCCCCCAGTGATCCTCCCTTGATTTGGTCCTTGGGGTCCCACTACAGCAGTGGGCCGTTGTTCCTGGGTCAGGCTTCTCCGGATTTTTCTCACGGCTCGCAGCAGCCGTCTGTCCCAGAGGCTGCTGCGATTAGCCCACTGACCCTGTTACATGAGTGGTCCAAAGGGAGCAAAGGGAGCTTGAGAAAGCCGGTTTGTACAGTGCAGCAGTGTAAAGAACAAGAACGAGCACGTGCAGACCTTGGATTACACGGGATTAGCATGATCTTTACTTTTTCAAACTATGATCCAAGTCTGAATTAGAACGGTGTAACATGGAACCGCCACTGACCTGAGTGCTGAAAGTGGCCAATAAAGTTTCACTCCCAAGTCACAATTCTGGTTTGTATGATTTTATTCGGCTGCCGCGAGCAGTAGAAGAAAGTTTTAGTTTACACCGTGTTTCCGGTTGCTGACATTAGGAGAAGTTTGTGACTGATGCCGCCATTTTGAGTCAAAACCTGCAGTGACATCTGATTAAAGTTTTTATCGACCTCTGACACATCCTGTGTTGACAGTGTGTAACCTGTCTCCTTTAACCCGAAAAACTCTGACATCATTTGAATTTGGCTAAATTCTTGGTACTTGTTGGAATTTGTTGATCAAACGACATGACTTCATTTGCAAATACATATTATCTTGAACCTCATATTGAATTAAAAACTCAATTTGAGGTCAAAAAGTGAAGTCAAAAATCTTAGGCCCCCAAAAAGCACTTTCATAAGAGAATTTTAGACTATTCCAGCCTAAACCGGAGTATATATGTAAGACAGTCGCAAAGTAAAGATATGGAAATAAACAGTTTTCATAATATCCGTCTTCTTATCCTCAACATTAACATGAACCTTCAAATTCCAGGAAAGATGGGATGTAACTGCAGTTCAGACTATTCAGACGGTGAATGGATAGAGAACTTGGATGAAGTCTGTGAACACTGTAACTGCCCCATACCAAGCCTGGCAAGCAATCCTGTAAGTGTGTATACGCATGTTGCCTGTCCATACATCTGTGTGTGTGTGTGTTTCCATGCGTTTTCATTGACATACTTGTACATTGTCCGGTGTTCTTCCATGTGTTTGCATTGTGTTTGTCAGTTTGTGCGTTTGAGTAAGTCAGTCTGAACATGAATGAGTGTTATTGTTTGTGTGGTTGAATGTGAATGACCACACAGAGGACATTCACACAACAAACAAAAAAGGGTTATATTTACATCCGGTGTAAATTATGTAACACCAGTTATAGTACATTACCCACAGTACCTGCTTGGCATTGTGAGAGCTGCTATGTCTGGTTCCAAGAATTTTGAACTTATATAATTATGAGGGAAGTTGTCTTTTGTGTGTGTACTATATTTAATTGAGACAGTAGTCATTCCCTCTGTGTTGTTTGTTTCCTCTAAGTAATCTAGATATCCCATTAGATTAAAATTAGAAGAGAATAACACATGTCGGTGCCAAAGTGCTCCGAGACACTTTGTCTAGAGGTTAAAAAAAAAAAAAAGTGATAATCTAACAGCAAGTGTGAAAATGAATCATTGTAACCTTCGCTGTGAATGTTCTGTTCCTTTTTCACAGATTTTCAAAGGCTAAATGCAAAACATAAATCTAATCTAATCTCTTGGTTTTCTTTCTCACCAGTACACAGATCAGCTGATCCCATACCCATCACAACATTCACCTCCTACATCTCCTTTGCCAGGTAACACATTATGATTTTTTTCCTGCGTGGGCATGGGCGTGTGTGTTTTCAGCTTACATTAAAGGTCATCGGACTGAGAGTTCTTGTGATACAGTTAAAGTTTCAAAATTTGATTCAAGGCACTCTTTAAAAGATTTTTTTATTTTTATTGGATAGTCATAACTGTGAGTTAAAAACAACCCCATAGCCTTGTTCTAATGAAATTCAGTCTTCCATGGTGTATCTATTCTATTCTATTCTATTCTATTGTATTCTTTTCTATTCTGCTCTATGCTTCTCTATTTTATTTTATTCTTCTTACATTCCTCTTGCAGACAACCTCGTGGTGGCCGTGTACAGCTATGAGCCCAATCACACGGATGACCTCGGCTTCGAGAAAGGAGACAAGCTTAAGATTATCAACAAGTAAGAGCTGACACTGAGCTTATTGTTATTGTTAAAGGACTAGTTCACCCCAAAATCAGTCATGATTCACTCACCCCCATCGAGTCGAAACTCCGTCGAACTTGGTGGGACCACTGAACACGCGGTGAGTCAGCCCCCGTAGATCTCAGCTTCCATCTGAACTATTTAAGTCAATCGATTAAACCATCCTATTGCAGCTCCAAAAGTGTACAAAGTGCCCTTTAAATATCTCAAAAAAAGATTGTACAGAATAATCCAAGCGCTTTGTACCCAGATAATTGCTGAGACTGAACAGCAGGGGCTAACTCATTGTGTTTATAGCGGCCATACAAACTTCAGCTGAGTTTTGACTGCCGTGGGGATGAAAGAATAATGATTGAATTATTCCTTTAAGAAGCTTCAAAGCTTTGGTAAGCCTTGTCTGATGTGGGCAAATATCACTAGGCTAAATGTTAGCGAGGGTGTGAGTTGTCTCTCCTCTCTCTTTCGTTTTGATGGCTGGTATGCAAGATATTGTCTTTACACGCCTACTAAGTCTAATGTAGCTCATTTTAGGCACTGAGCCTTTACATTGCAAGGAATAATTCATGTGCAATAATAGATAAATGTCATTCATAAAAAATCAACTGACGGCTGTGTGTAATGCTTCACATAGCACATGTTCTGAATCCAAATGTTGTCGTAAAAGCCAATATGGATTAACCTTCTAGTATTTTTTGATAGATATTATCTGGAAAAAAACATTCTGCTTTTCTGCTTTTGAAAACACATTTGTTCCAGAAAGACATGGCCACATATATGAACTCACTTATGGTCTGTTTTTTGGCTGCCAGGGATGATGCAGAGTGGTATCTGGCAGAGTCTCTCATCACGGGCCAGAGAGGCTACATCCCACACAACTTTGTTGCCACCATGAACACGATGGAGACTGAGCCGTATGTCATACCGGAAATATAATGATACTGCATTCAACAGCATGTTGCGCAACCGCAGCACCATCTCATATTATGCATTCCATCTACCTGACAGAAAGGATGTGGTTAGCTGAAGTGTGACGTTTCTTGTCTCTTTGCACTGCAGGTGGTTCTTCAAGAACCTTTCTAGAAATGACGCCATAAGGCTCCTCCTAGCCCCTGGGAATACACAAGGCTCTTTCCTGATCCGAGAGAGTGAGACAACTCCAGGTGTGCATCTCTTTTGGTCATGCCATGATTGCTTATGCTTTAACAGTCCGGGTTTTTTTTTTTTTTTCATATTCCAAGGTGGTTTTTATTTCTCAGCACCACTGATGTGTCACCACCTCCCAGCATTACCACTGAGGTTACATCTGCTGAAAGGCGCAATGTGTGGCAATCTTACACATTAATATATCATTTTCACATTTACTGCGAAACCTTGATATGTTTACTGTAATCCAGAGATGGGAGTAAGTCACTTCCATGGAAATCCCAAACAAGTCTCCAGTCTTTAACCGTCACGTCTCAAGTTACAGTGTTGAGAATCAAGCAAGTCAAGTCATGTCATTAATATTTTAAAGCAATTCACACATCAAGTCATCTGAAATTAAAATGACCTAGCCTAGTTTACAGTTTCAACATTTAACCATTGATTTGCATATTTGGTCTGGAACGGTAATTTTTTTAATATAATTGTCACAAAACATAGCTAATATCAATTTCAACACCAAGTGCTGGATCAGTTGCATGCAATATAATAGAAAAGTGGTTAGGCTTAAGTGTTGCACAGCTGTACACACAATGGGGGAGGGAAAAAAAAATGCACTTGTGATGTTGAGCACGCAGCTATGTGACAACCAGCTAACCTATATTAGCAGATAACTTGCTAGCTTAGTTTAATACTAGCTTTGAGGTGCAATGAACAGCCATTATGCTAAAATGCATAGCTAATATAACATTAGAGGACAAGTGGAGTACCAATTCATGGCTAGTGTTATTCTCAGGCCAACAAAAGGTACATTAATGTTCAAATTGTGAAACAAAAAACAAATAATCAAGTTCAAGCCAGTCATGAATATAAAGGCAAAGTCATGTTGAGTGTTTTATTGATCACAGTCAAGTCATCAGAATCATGACTCAAGTCCAACTTGGTCAAGTCAAGTCATGTGACTCAAATCCCCCACCTCTGCTGTAAACAAAAGAGACTGATGGAAGCAGTGTGGCATTGTTTGTAAAAGTGTTTCTCCAAGTTAAGATTCAAGAAATTGAAAGTGTATTTTTCATATATTGTTTCATCGTTTTTCAGATATTGTTCAGAAATCACACTCATTTAATGTCCCTCTGTGTTCCAGGCTCATATTCCTTATCAGTAAGAGAGTTAGATCACAACTCTGGAGAAACAATCAAGCACTACAGGATCCGCAACATGGACAATGGAGGATTTTACATCACAGCCAAGATTTCCTTCAACTCCCTCAAGGAGCTTGTCCAGCATCACTCACGTATGTGCGGCCTCATGAGGGTTCCACAATCAAGTTTAATCAATGAGCATTAAGTTCACTGATGGATAATGCACACTGGATTTAATAACCTTTTACCTTGTCTGTCTCTCATCCAGGTGATGCAGATGGGCTGTGCACGAAGCTGGTGAAGCCGTGCCAGTCGAGGGCACCCCAGAAGCCCTGGTGGCAGGACGAATGGGAGATTCCCCGCGAGTCCCTAAAACTGGAGCGCAGGCTTGGAGCTGGCCAGTTTGGAGAAGTGTGGATGGGTGAGTGCAAGTAGGATTATATGGAAGAGTGAGACTGAGAGGAACAAGAGAGGGGGCATAGGTTTATAATCAAAAGGGTGTGAATTAGAGTAAGTGTTTGGTGGGGATATTGTCAGTGAATCTGAGTCATACTTGAGTGTGCTATTTCCGGGCAATAGATTGTCATAAATGCTAATTTGTCCAGATGTCCCATACTGTATATACAACTGCAGTTGTTCAATCTGGGCCTGACTGTTTGTGTTTGCCAAAAAGGCTTAAACCAGATTTTCAGTCCATTTGTAATTTTCCAGCCCTAATTGTAGGGTTGTTTGAGCTGGTATGGGGATTGATGTCAGGCATTAGACCTGTTGCGCAACCAAACTGAAACCACATAAACTCTGCCTTTTGAGTAAATTTGTGAATTTGGTGGATTTCTAATTTATCTCTTTAACAATGCTGGCATTTGTCTCTATTGTGATTGTGGATTCAAATGTTTAACAAGAAACCAAACTGTTTTGAATCATGGGACCATCAGCTGAAATAATCCGTGCTGCTACCCCTTATTTTTCAATTGGAGGGGTATTTCCACCACTATTTTCCATCCCCATTTGCCAGTACAATGCAACACTCAAAACAAACTACTAGAGCCAAGAACAGCCAGCCAAGGAACTGGTCTTCATTTCACAGCCACTTTCTATTTACAGTTTCTTCTTGCATGTGATCTTGGCACTGTGTTTGTTTCTCTGTCCTCATCCAAACATTGGCACATGAATGCACCCCCATGATGGGAGTGACTGTCATTTGCCATGAAATGTTTATTCATGTGTGTCAGAATAGAAAATAAGCAATAACCTTCCCTTTAAGCAAGATTTCCACTGTAGATAAAAAAAACAACAAAGGAGCACTTTGAATAGTAAATTTGTTCCCACCATTACCCAGCTTCATGCATGGTGTAAGATGCTCGCTGCTTTGTGACCAACAAAAGACCTGCTTGGTCATGGGATGGGTTTATACATAGCACAGACATTGTTGATGTACCGAAACTGGAATGAGATCCTGTTTGCATGAGAACCATGAGGAGCTGTTCGTAGTTCAGTGAAGGTTTGATCACTACTCAAAGAACTCTGCTTACGCTCCTTACAAGATGATGTTTACTGAAAACCACCTGACCCTGGTGCAGTTGATGTGAAACATCTCAGGCTTGTCTCATGTAAGACAACAGACACACAAGCATTTTGTGCAATAAATGCAATCCATTCATTATTACAGCACAAAACTTTTTTTTAAAGGTACAGTTCACACAAAAAGGATATTTTTCTCATTTACCCCTTGTTCATCTATGCATCCAGATAGTCTCTATGTGATTTGGTGAGGTTTCTAGTCCAGACCTTACCTGTCTCCCTTCACCCCAATGCAGTTTGTTTGTGGAACTCAAATTGTCAAAAATGTACATGTGGAAAACTCAACAGCTCTTTCCAATAAACAATGACATTCCAAAAACAATGGCATGGATACCTGACAAAATCCACGGCCCTCTGGGGCGAAGAGTTGTGTTGGGAACTATTTCCTGCCGAAGAGCACTGGCAAACTATCTATCCGCCCCCAAGGAGTGCCAGGGCACTTTTTGCCGCAAAAGTTGTTTATGAGACAGTGTTTCCTAAAACAAACCCTAACCCAAACCTTAGCCACTGCCATATAAGCAACATTCAGGTGTAAAAAAAAAAAGTACCTTTGCCCCAGTGTATGAATGTGGTACTGGTAGATCCAGTTTGTCAGTGTTCTTTGGCAGGAAATTGTCCCCAAAAAACTCTTTGACCCCAAAGGCTGTGGATTATATTGGGTATCCATGTCATTGTTTTTGGAAAGAAGTGTTGCTGTTGAGTTTTTTTACATGTACTGACTGTTCCTTTAAATTACTAGCTCTAGGAGATCCCATGTTGAAATGTGTATTTCGTGTATGTCCAGGTGTCTACAATAATGACAGGAAGGTGGCAATCAAGAATCTGAAGATGGGCACCATGTCAGTAGAAGCCTTCCTGGCCGAGGCCAACATGATGAAGAACTTGCAGCACCCTCGCCTCGTCCGCCTCTTCGCTGTGGTCACCCAGGAGCCCATCTATATTGTCACTGAATACATGGAGAATGGTGGGTAAAAATATGGATCACAGCCTTCGGTTGGCAGGCTCATGAATTTAAGTGATTAATGAACAGCCAGTGATCTCATAATTCATTACAGCCCCTAAAATGCACATTAAGTGGCAGTTACGCATGTCATCAAAGGTATCAGCGTGACTGAACAAAGCAAAGGAAAACTTGGCCCGTGGGCGTTTCCATGAAATGAAAGCTCACTTGTGTTTGCCCAGCACAAGACAAATGATCAAGAAATCCATCTGTAGCCATAGCTGTTCCTTTCAGTTTTCAGCTTAGTCAGTAAAAAATATGCCTGAGCCTGTCTGAATAATCCATGACTCGCTTAATCTCCAGCCCCTTTAGACTGAACACCGACAGCGTCATCAAAGTTAGTTCTGCGCCCGGAGCGAAGTTGAAGAAACTGTTCTAAAGTCGGTGCACTGTCATAATCTTTCAGGATCAAACATGTTGACCTGTTATCGGAGTTTGGGAGCTGGAGCACATGCTCGAACAAAAGACCGGACTGTTTACCTGCCTCGCTTGTTTCGCCCTTTTTTATGACTCACAGTCTTTTCGCACGCGCTCTCCAGTCCAGTGAGTCCAGTGAGTTAATAAATTAGCCGAAAAACTTTTGATGTGACACCCAGGTCTGGTTTTGTGTGATTGATATATGATATGGACTGAACATGAATGGCGCTAAATATCCTTACCTGTGATTATTTTGTATTTTGTTAGGGAATTCAAGCGTGTGAACAAACTGAAATAGGCAGCCAGTCACGGGCCCTGCCTCTCAAAACAAGTGGCCTGCCCTCTGATAGGCTATTTTCAGCTTCTCCCCTGCATTCCCCGCTGGGTTCGTCGCTCTGTGCTAAAAAATTTTCAAAGCAAGCGTGAACTTTCACTTGTTTTCCCCCTCAGACAGGTCCCTGGTGTTGACTCACCAAAGGGAAGTCTCTTCTGGTGGGCTGAAGAAAGGGGTGTTAAAATAGGAGAGGGTGATTCACCACTTTATTGTTCGCCGAGACCCCTAATGACACATGGCTCCCTTCCAGAGTCTGCACTTCGCACTTGCACACACAGACAAAGACGCACACACATACAAGCACTCAAGAACCCACACACACACACACACACACACACACACACACACACACATACAAGCACCCAAGAACCCACACACATGCTCACACTCCTGTATATGATCAAACACACACTTTTGCATGCATGCTCTGTCTTTCCACCTCTCTTCTTTTCTCTGTTTCTCACACACATGCAAATGTACACACAAAATTCATGCAGGAGCACCAAGCCCAGCTTCAACAATGCCAGTTATTTTTTTTTCAGTCAAATGACACTGGATCTTCGTCTGTTTGCTCCCTTTTTCACATAACAAAGACAGAGAGTGTGTGTGAAAGGCTTGCAAATCACCAGCTTGAACAATAAATTGGTACCATGGCAACAGACGCAAACAGAAAAATAGAAAGTAACTTCCTATATTTTATCACCTACTCCCTGGAAAGGTGTTTATCAAACCAAATGCCACTTGTATGAAAGTGATCAAATATCAGTTTCACCGTAAACTCCACAGGTGGCAGACTTTGAAATTCTTTTTCCCTTTGGGAAAACAACAAAGTACATAGAGAGATACAGTCACTGGTGCAACAACAGCCTTACTATTGAACTGAATGGAGAGCCTTTGTATGGTCCTCTATGAGAGGCCTGTAAACCACCAACAGTGGCTCTACATGAGGCTGTGCCTTTGTCTGGGATCCACGTGTGGACGGGACACAATTGTTGCCTCTGTTGACAGGAGAAAGGATGGCTTGGAGTTCCCATCCTCTCAATTTGTCCCTTTTTTATTATCGAAGAAAATAACAGGCGTGTCATCCCAGTTTCCCTCTTGCGACCTTGACAAAGCCTGGTCCTTTGGCTCTCAGACTTCAAAAGAGGCCTTCCGGACTTAAGCAGAGGAGCGAATGCCTCCTCTTTCCTGGCACGGTCATTCCTCTTGAAGTATTTCCTTTGGTCTGACTTTGCTGGCTGGAGCGCAGAGGCATTGTTCTGTCCTAATCAAACTGAACACAGGAGTCTCAGGAACCATGGCCTGCCGTCAGAAAGCGTGCATCAACTTGACTGATGCTTGCTGCACTTCCTCACGATGTTATGTTCCTTGATTTAAACAGCTATTCTGGTCCAGATCCACTATTTATGTACAAGGGGATATCTTGATGTTTTTGACTAAGAAGAATGCCATTAGTCTTGTGGACAAAGCATGTTTTTACATAAGATACATGAGTTAAAAAAATCACATAAATCACATATTGTTGCGTAACCTTCCATACATGGCAACCCTAAATACAATGCAATAAAAATGGATATATTGCAGACATAAAAGTAACTGTCATCCTCAGAGATATAGTGGAGGGAAAACCCACTTAGACTCAGTTCCACCACCTCTTTATTTGCACTTACATAAATCTTAATGATGTAAACTTGCAGTACACAGTTTAGTTGGTATTATCAAACTCACATAAGTTATATGAAGATTTGGGGTCTTTTAAAGGAAAAAAGTGTCAATTTAAGCTCCAATTGTTGAAATCATGATAAACAAAGACCAATTGGACTCAACTTTTTCATTTGAGTCTAAACAGTCATCATTTACATCAACCCATTGCAAATTATTTACTGCACTTTTAATACTCCCAGTATTTGTTATTATTATAATAGTTTTTAAAGATAATTGATTTGTTCATATAGCTGATAGTGTTGTCTTGTAATGATCATCAACCAGGGGTCATTAACCCACCTTTGTTTTTACCACTTGATCACTGGTCATTCTCTTAATCATTTCACTCTAATGTCTTGCAGGTAGTCTGGTGGATTTCCTCAAAACAACAGAGGGAAGCAGTTTGTCCATGAACATCCTGATAGACATGGCATCTCAGGCAAGCCATCTTTTTTTCTCTCTCTCAGTGTGTTTGCGCTCCTTTTTCTATATTCCTTTCGCTCAACGTATCAAATCCTCTTTCATTTACACTTTCACTTCCTATTTTCTCAGTATGATCCTTATAGCCAGGAAACAAGCCACCGTTGCATGAGGCTTACACTCACCACTAATCTTGCAAAAACAATGGGCCTGTGTGTACGTGTGTGTTATTATGAATATTGGTCTAGACACTTTGACACAAATAAAACTGGGTTGCCACCAGGCCACACATAAGAGTGGACAAACACTGTGAGATTACTGATTACATTACACATTTCTTGATTTAATTGGACACAGTTTCCTAAATTACGGGGGGAAAAAAATGAGACAAATTCTACGACGTGGAGATTTTTCTCTCGATTCCTCTGTTTTGTCTTGCTGAGTTTCATGACTGTAAGGTGCTTTGTGGAAAACCACAACATCTATGTCAGTGTGAAAACAACAACATAATGTCATCCAATAAGAGTGTTAAAAATGTTGCAAACTCTACAATTAAAGTCCTGACAAGTGACCTCATTGTCAAGACTGACATGAGGTTTGACACAGACTGCATGTTCAGGCTTAGCTGTCTTATCTATTCACATCATGGCAAATATTTCATTGCGCCCACACCTAATTATGTTAAAGAAATGAGCGTAACGAGGCCAAACATACTTTAAAAAAAAAAGTCAGGGTAGGCAAATTCTCAAAGATGCCTTATAGCTTGGCACGGAAGAACTAGAGTCTGCACAGAGCTAAGCTGTGCATGTATTTTGGAGACTGTTTTCAAGCAACAGTCAGTACACTGATCGCATTCAAGGTTATAGCTGTAAGCACATATGTCTAACCATCATGTGATTTGCCGTAGTAGTTGAGCGAGCGATGACTCTTACAACAACACTGGAGACTCTGTCCACATTCTCATGCCAGGGGAGCTGCATGTACATATGTCACAAGTAGATTTTACTCAATTGGATGTTGCACGCAGGAAGACAAAGTAGATGTCTTGTGTGGTAAAAGCAAAAAGTTGCTTGCATCCGAGTTTCGGTGTGACACCCACCATGCTCCCTAAAGCAAGCGGATACGATACAGAGACTATAGAGCCGCTGACGTCTTTGCGTAGAGGGTAAAGACAAGGGTTGAAGTTCACGCTATACACATATGTGCATCTCAGCTTTCTGTCAATGACCCCGAAGGCCTATGACGCCTATGTGATAGATTCTCAAGTCTGAAATATGCACCACTGACCTGGCAACACACATATATTCAGACATGCACATTCACAAACACACACACACAGGTACATATATAGGCAGATAAATGTCTATGTGTCTCCGGTCTTGTTTTTAGCTAGAAAACATCTTTGAAATGATGCAGTAGATTTTGATTTTATAAGAACAAGAGGTAGGAAGATTTTCTCAACCCAAAGAGGATGTGATCCTTCAACTGAAGTGAATAAGTGAAAAAAAAATTTGTGTACTGAACATGGGTTACCTCTCACAGCGATTTCCTCACTCATTAAGAAGTGCAATGCCATTTCTCTTCCAAGAAATACATATCTGTACATGAGGAAATTACTCATATAGTCTGATTCAATCAGATCCACCTTCGCTGGAATCATTTGCCGGTATGCGGTTAGGTAAAATGACAAGACTGCAGATATTAGTAACAGGAAATAGAAACTGGCTGTGCAGAGGCTGGGTGGAGTACCGAGGTGAGGGAGAAGGAACTGACCTGGGGAAGTGGGAGCCTCCCTGTTTTGGGAATCTCTCTCCCCCAGTCTGCCGACATTCAACGCAGACATGTACAGACAGAATGACACACATCTCATACATGAACACACACACACACACACACTCAGAGGATGTGGATGGGGAGGGCGCATTCTGACGATGATGTGCTGTCCCCTGCAGGTGGCTGATGGCATGGCTTTCATTGAGCAGAAAAATTACATTCATCGAGACCTGCGAGCTGCCAACATCCTGGTGTCCCATGAGCTCATCTGTAAGGTTGCCGACTTTGGACTCGCAAGACTCATTGAGGACAATGAATACACAGCCAGAGAGGGTAACAACACTTTGCAGAGAATTATGGTCACTTCAATCACGTTTTTACCTCTTTAAAATGGTCTAATAGATAGTAACATATACTATTTCTTAAAGGGAATTTGAAAACCCTGTGTTCTAAGGGTGTAAATTTTATTATTCTGTATTACAATTAAACATTGTGGGTGGAATCACAAAAAAGGAAGAGGGAAAACCTAGTTGTGATCTGAAATGTGAAACGAATGTGTGCTCCTAAACATGTGACGTCCTCTCGGTGCAATAGCTCCACCAGGTGTTCATGCCCTCTATGGGAAATTGAGGGAATTTCCTCTTTTTTGTTCATAGGTGCAAAATTCCCCATCAAGTGGACCGCCCCTGAGGCCATCAACTATGGCACCTTCTCCATAAAGTCAGATGTGTGGTCGTTTGGGATCCTCCTGACAGAAATAGTGACATATGGCCGCATACCTTACCCCGGTATATACCTACTGAGCATCACATTCCACATTTAGACATCCTCATCAGCCACTGCATTTATTGTACATTCAGAGCTCTTGGATACATCACAAAATCATTTCATAGAATCATCATTTAACAAGTTCAGTCCTGGAGGATATTATTGGCTGATATAGATGTTTTTTTTACAGCAGCCATTTTGACATGAATAGTCAACACAGGTGTGTGATATTGAAGGCTCTAATGGAAAAGAACTTTAATTAATGATATTAGTAACACTTGTGTTTACCCTGGTATTTTGTCAAAATGACTGCTGTGATTAAGATCTGTAGCTCATCATAGATATGTCAGTGTTGTCATATATGCTGGGCAATATGCAGGGAAAAGACAGTCGTTAAACTGTTGGCAGAGTAGCAAATTACAGTTGAGCAGATGGTGGCATGGATTGTGTTAGGAAGTTAAGAGGTTTATCGTTCAGCTGTAAACTATCAAGTGTTTAGCACATATCTGTTACAATTTGATTGCCAAATCTGAGATTTCTTTGTTACATATTGTGCTTTTATTTAAAAATATTGGTCAATATTGGTCTGAGGTTTTTACTCCCAAATATCGATATCAATGTAGGCCCCAAAACTCTGGTGCAAAACATCTTATCCAAAATATGAAACTGTACTGGCTGCTGGTCTACACTTTCTCAAATGACAAGGGACTTTTTCAGTCATTATCCTCTTCCTTTGTGCTGTGCAGGCATGTCCAACCCGGAAGTCATCCAGAACTTGGAGCGGGGCTACAGGATGCCGAAACCAGAAAACTGCCCTGACGGGCTCTACAACGTTATGTGTCAGTGCTGGACGGAAGCCTCAGAGAACCGGCCCACCTTCGAGTACCTGAGGAGCGTCCTGGAGGACTTCTCCACTGCTACAGAGAAGCAGTACCAGGATCAGCTCTGCTGAGGCAGAAATACATATGCCAACTAAATGGACAGCCTGTGATCGTGCACACTGGGTTTTGTGCTGTTTGTTGTTCTGTCAATGCAATTAAGTGACTTTTTCAAACTTCTTTTGCTTCTGCATCAAGTTTTCTGGTGTGGCTTCTTAAACACGGTCCAGTCTCATGTGGAACCCCGCAAAGAGCACAGCCTAATGACATATCTTAATATTTACACATGTGACATCTGGATCACTGAAAGCCCAAGAATGAAGAGGAAATGATCACCAAGCTGCATGATCACAGAGAACTGCTGTCAGTTAATATTGAAGAAGTTAATATTTGATTTAGTTGCAATATGCCAGACTGAATAATTGTTTCCTGTCCCGGGACTCAACAATAAGATGTAAATACATTCCAACTGCTTCAGCTGTGTTTTACCTTTATAACTTTGTAATTCATTTGAATAAAGAATTTAAATATTTTTTTGTTTTATTTATTTTACTTACAGTAAAATGTTTTTATGCATGTTGATTTTGTGAGGTTAATCTAAACTCCAATCATTCAAAAAATACATTTCACACAGACCTTCAAATGCATAGAGAAAATAATGGGGAAAAAATACGCCAAAATGAATAAAAAATCAATTTGTACATGTAGACGAATTCATTCAAAACTATTTTGGACACTGTGTCCTGCATGCTGTCAACAGTACAGTAAATACAACATTTTGCCAGTTCTATTTTGAATAATTGTCATATAGCCTACGTGTGGACAAATGAGTCTTTTTTTTATCATTATTTTGAAAGACATCTCACAAACACCGGCCTAAATATGTGAACCAAGCTTTCCGTATAAGACTTCAGTGTATTGCCAATGACTTTCGTAATACATGAACACTGCGGCCTGGTACACAAGGAAGTGTTAGTTATGGCGGGATGAAAACTCTATTAGAGCTGTAGCGCCCTCTGTCGAAAGTTTCTAACATTACGTCCCATTGATTCGACGTGATACAAACTATCTCTTCTCCCCAGCGGTGTTTCGGAGGCAACTCAGCCAAGAAAGAGACTAAAATGGCGCTTACTTCCCAAGGAACAAAGAAAAAAGTTTGCTACTACTATGATGGTAAGTGTTTACGTATCTGTATTTTGCACAGCGAGCACACCGATCTGTGAAAATCGTCGCGGTGATTAAACAAAGGTTCCGGTTTATTTTATCACTTGCTAGCCCGGCTATCAAGCTGCAGAGCTAGCACTAGCTAAGCTAGCTAGCTTGACGTGCAAGCGCTTCTCATCATCACAGTCTGGCACGGCTTCGCTGAGTCCAGACAGAGGATAACACCGTTAATGACCTAATAATTTCTGGCATTTTGCTCCGAACACAGTTTCCCTCAAAACCGCTGTTTTAGCTTGTTAACTTGCAGACGTTAATACTTTATTTCAGTTAGTTACTAGCTAGCGAGCTAACAAAGGGATATATGAGTACTTCATTGTCACCGCAATTAACGCCAATACTAACGTTAACCTAGTTAAATTAGGTCATCTAGCCAAGATATAAGTTAGTTGAGCGTGTAGTAACGTTTTTGTCGACATTGCAAGTGGTTTCTGAGTCAAAGCGCCATCCTGTAAGCGTAGCCCTTTCTGGTAGTTTGTGAAAGGCGGAATGACGTTGTTAACCTTAACTGAGGTCAGGCTGGAGGAGTGAGAGGTGCCTGGCTGCTGGATCATAACTGTATTATTCATAGTAGTGTTGATAAATTCCTTGATTCACTTACTCACTGATGCAAAAGACGATCTTATTGTGCATATTGATTAGTTTGTATGATTAATCTGCAGCTTACGTTTGCCTTTGTGTCCATACCTGGGAGGAAATAACTTTTTCTTTCTTTTGTAGGTGATGTTGGAAATTATTACTACGGCCAGGGCCATCCTATGAAGCCACACCGAATCCGCATGACACACAACCTGTTGCTCAACTATGGGCTCTACAGAAAGATGGAGATATATGTATGTCAAATACAATAATGAAGTTGCTTAATGAGTAAAACGAGTGGATCAGGGACTCATTTGTTCTCTCTGTTGCAGCGCCCCCACAAAGCCAATGGAGAGGAGATGACCAAGTATCACAGTGATGACTACATCAAGTTTCTGCGTTCCATCCGGCCAGACAACATGTCAGAGTACAGCAAACAGATGCAGAGATGTAAGTTTAGTCAGAGGGATGATCCATGCAGATAACGTGTTCACTGAACTGACTGTGAAAGTCTTAATATGAACTGTAGCAATGTTATGAGTACTTTTTCCTCTGCCTTTGCTTTGCAGTTAATGTGGGAGAGGACTGTCCAGTGTTTGATGGGTTATTTGAGTTCTGCCAGCTCTCAACAGGGGGCTCTGTTGGTACGTTTTCTTATGTATATGTTGTGTTGGAAAGTAATCACACCATCATTACCCATCTTCAAAGCAATCCCTAAGCACTCTGGTTCTTCTTTCCCCCTCTCTGTTTTAGCTGGTGCTGTGAAGTTGAACAAACAGCAGACTGACATAGCTATCAACTGGGCCGGGGGCCTTCATCACGCCAAGAAGTCTGAGGCCTCAGGGTTTTGCTACGTCAACGACATTGTACTCGCTATTCTTGAGTTACTGAAGTGAGTATAAAAGCCCCATCACAGCTACTTAACTATCCACTTGTTTTGAATGAAGCACAGTGTAGTACATGGATAATCAAATAGTTGCTCTTGAAAAATCATGGGGCGGGACAGAGTCCAGGGTCCAGTTGTCCCGCCCAACAGGCCTTGTCAGAATGTAGTTGTGAATAAAGCTGGGAGGGAAAGATGTTTATTTTACAGGGCAAAAGTGGCAGGACTTTACATAAATGTCACCTTCCTCCAGATACCACCAGAGAGTGCTGTACATAGATATTGACATCCATCATGGCGATGGTGTGGAGGAGGCCTTCTACACCACAGACCGTGTCATGACCGTTTCCTTCCACAAGTATGGAGAGTATTTCCCTGGCACTGGAGATCTGAGGGTAAGACTTATGACTCCTTTAAGACATACAAATCATGTTGTCGTCACAATATGTCTGAGGTCAGAGAGATGACCTATGACTTGTCCGCTGCAGGACATCGGTGCTGGGAAGGGTAAATACTACGCTGTGAACTACCCACTGAGGGATGGGATTGACGATGAGTCATATGAAGCCATATTCAAGCCAGTGAGTAAACACCGTCTTTACTTCTTGTTCTGTGTTGTGCAGTGGTATATTGTTCATGTTTGTCAAAAACATTCTTCTTGGCTGTTGTGTATTTTTCTCAGTTTAGTTTTTTACAGTTTTATGTACTTCATGTAATTACGGGTTTTGTCCATCTTATTAATTTTTCTTGTCAAACTGCATGTGTGTGAGTTAATAATTTGGCTCACATAAATAATATACATAAAAACAAAGTGTTTACTGTGATGTCATTCCTTGTAAAAAAGAAAATCTTCCACAAAATTTGAGAGTGCGTGTCCTGTTTTTTTATTTTTTTTATTTTTATCAATTTATTTATTTTGACTTACTGTGATTGCTGCATATGTGTTGGAAAAACCATCTGGATGGATAACCGACAACATCGCATCTTAGAAATCCTTTGGAAATTTGAATTTTGGCAGTGTGACACTTCTCAGCTTTGCAGATTCAGTGTTAAATTCACCTCCTGCTTCCTTAGATATGTTTTTTTTCTTATCAAAACACCTGCTCTGCTCACATGCCAATGCACACATCAAAACCAGGCGACATTATATAGCTCCAGTGATACTCATAATGATAATTGATATTTTTTTAACAGATTCTGTGATTCTGTCTGTGTTCACCACACTGCGGAAATTACAGCACGCTGTTTGCTTGTTTGTAGATCATGGCCAAGGTGATGGAGATGTACCAGCCCAGTGCTGTGGTTCTGCAATGCGGAGCTGATTCTTTATCAGGAGACAGACTTGGCTGCTTTAACCTGACCATCAAAGGTAAGTTTTGTACTCAGAGCCGACTCACTGTGGTTTGATCCTGTTGTTGTCAGCTTTATGTTGTAATAATTTGAACCGTGTTGTTACTCAGGCCATGCTAAGTGTGTGGAGTACATGAAGAGCTTCAACCTGCCACTGCTGATGCTGGGTGGTGGAGGCTACACCATCCGTAATGTGGCTCGCTGCTGGACCTACGAGACAGCTGTAGCTCTTGACACTTCCATCCCTAATGGTGAGTCATCACACTCGCCTAAGGTCATTGGTCTGGTTTTTACTGTCTAAGTCTTCTCATCAAAGAGCTGAGACTTTGAAGCTATTTTTTGCAAGTGGTAGAATTGATTTCACAAGTAGAATAGGAGGATGACTATGGGCTAATGTGCTTAAATCTTATTAACAGCCTTTTACAGCCAATAAGAATTACTTCACATTAGCCAAGCAGTGAATCGAATGTGTACTGATAGCATATAAATGTCCCTCCTTCAGAGCTCCCATACAATGACTACTTTGAGTACTTTGGGCCAGACTTCAAGCTGCACATCAGCCCTTCCAACATGACCAACCAGAACACCAACGACTACCTGGAGAAGATCAAGTGAGTCTATTTTTTCCCCTCTTGTCTCTGTCTGTGTTTCTCTGCATAATAGCAGATCCTATGCTGCCAGAAAGCAAAAAAAAAACCCTTAATGTGCTGCCAGTGTGAATAGGTGAATAGCTGAGCAAGCATATCAGTCTTCAAATACACTGACATGTAATTGTCACATTTGAATAAAACCTATGCATTGTTTACAAATAGATGGACTAGCTCTGTCCAGGCTTGAGAACAGTGTTAATTTACTATTTATTCTACTTGTTCAGTTTTACACAATTTGAAAATGTTAGTGGCAGATTTTGGTGATTGCACCTTCGCACTAAAGTTGGTTTAGTTTTTATGTATTTGTGTATTTATTTATTTCCTTTTTAAAATAATTCTAATGATTTTGATGTCTTTTGTGGTTGAGAAAGAATTACTTTTTAAATAGTTTTGACTGTGAATTGTTTGAAATTCATGTCCCTATTTTGGTTTCTGGAAAAAATAAAATTACCCACCTGGTTTCAGATGTACAGTGACTGAATAGTTGGAAGTTTATCGTGGATACAGGTTCAGTTTTCTTGTTTGTACTTTATTTTTTTCTTGAGTTGGTATATGCAACTTGTGCTCTGCCCTGTAGGCAGCGTCTGTTTGAGAACTTGAGAATGCTGCCCCACGCCCCGGGGGTTCAGATGCAGGCCATCCCAGAGGACGCTGTACAGGAAGACAGTGGAGACGAGGAGGAAGAGGACCCCAACAAACGCATCTCCAGTATGACCCGCTCTCACTTATTGCATGCCATGTTGCAGCTTCATGTTCCAAGGCAAACATGTACCATGTTCAACTTCTCCCTGTCCTGCCTTCCCTTCAGTTCGCGCTCATGACAAAAGAATAGCGTGCGAAGAGGAGTTCTCTGACTCTGAAGACGAAGGCGAGGGAGGCCGCCGAAACACGGCCAGCTACAAGAAAGCCAAGCGAACTAAGACAGAGGGAGAGAAAGAGGGAGAAGAGAAAGAGAAGAAAGGTGAGGAAGAGAATAAAGGTATCTATATTTTTTTTCTTATTCCCTCTTACATTTGTCATTCTGTAAAGTAAAAAAAAAAACTTACAAGAACTGTTAGTGAATTAGTGTTTAACTTAAACCAGATTGACCATCTTACAAAATACAGATACAGGCTGTATGACTGTGGATGGCTGTTGATTTGCTTGTTGTGTTACAGAGGTAAAAGAAGAAGAGAAGGTGCCAGAGGAGGAGAAAATGGACACATCAAAGTGAGCAAACATTGTACACACTTAATGACCGTGATGTCAAAGAAGGTCCTGATTGGGAGCATTAATCATTTCCTTGCTCTGGATTCTTTAGGCCAAAAGAGGAGTCCAAGACGCCCTGAAGCTCGTATCTCTTATTGATGCCAAGGCAACCTTTTCAGAACAGATCTGAAAACATTTGGCTTTCAGACCACGCATCTTTCCAGGCTGCTGCAATGGAAATCAATGAAGGACTATAGTTATACAACAGACCCTTCTCTGAGTAGATCCACAAAATAAGATGGGGATCTATTGATGTTTTCTTTTTTATTTTCTTTTTTGAGGACGCCTTTGAAATATTATCGTTTATGGACTTAAGTCAAATGGAGTGTTTTTTTATAAGTATTGTTTTTGTATGCCTTGTTAGTGTTTTGTCTCTTTTTGTCCTGGATCTTTTTTGAAACCTGTTGTCGATCTCTATGAAACCTGCTTTGCTCTTGACAAGCAGTTCTGTAGTTTATAAGAATTGCCTAGCACATGTATGCTTTTTATACATCTTTTGGATTTAATTTATTTAAATCATGGGTATTTTGGCTACTTGTCGTCTTTCAGTCCCACTTCTGTCCTGTGCCTTTGGATATGTAGTTGCAGCATGTTTGTACCGTAGATCCACTTCTCAAATAAGTTTGTCACTGGTTTTACCTGCTAAAGATACAAACAGTGGTTCAAAAGTTGTATAAACCTGAGTACTTCTTCCATAACATAGTATATAAATTACTTTCTTGTATTTTGGGTCCTAATTTTATATACATCCTTTGCTAAATTATGCCCTCTTGTGTGGCAGTTTTTTATGTGAATCCAGCCTTTTGGTGATGATGTTAGAAAATGTTCCTGAGTCATATCAGGTGACTGTCAGATACTGATGGAGAGGCTCAGATTCCACTGCAATTGGGACTTGAATGTCCAATGTACTGTATAATATACATTGTAAAATGGGAGGCAGGTAAAAGTGCCAGAACTCATTTATTGTTGTATATATTTTTATTCTGCAAACAGGAAAATTGTTCACAGGAGTACTCACAAATTTCATATAAATCTGTGACAGACCAGTCTGTAATGACCACACTTTTCAACACCAATAAAAACTGTTACAAAACTGATTTCTAGTCTTAGTATATATTCTTGTTATAAAATACATTGTTTCAAAATAAGACATGAAAATGTGATGCTTACACACAATGACCAACTTGAGTAATACTCAAGAGAAAACATTTTTATCCATTTTAACACAATTCTCTACAAAACTAAATTCTAAAGATGAATTAATCTTCACATTGATCAAGTGACGAATATTATGAGTATTAGCTATCAATTGTTTTAAATGGACAAAACCTTTTGGAATGAACACCCTGTGTTAAAGTCATGCACAGGTAAATCTCAATCTGCTAATTTCTAAAAAAAAAACAACACAGCAGTACTTATTAATTAAAAATATCCCTCCTCATGTGAAGGGAAGTCAAATGACATTGCCTGAGCTGACCAATGGCTCACAACGTGTCCTCATCAGACAGTAAATGAACTGTAACATGGAGTTGAACCCCTAATAGACCATTCTGCAGTTGAGGGATCCGAGTGCACAAAGCACACTGCATTTGATGATTGCAGCTCAGGCTCAGCAGTTTCCAACCAATCTCTTTAGGTTTTGCTGGTTCAGAGCCAGGAACTCTGGTCCGCTGGGGCCCCACGGTCCAGCAGCTCGTGCTCCTCTGCAGGCTCTGGCTCTGGTGCTGGAGGAGGCGTTGATGGGGCTTCACTGGGCCTCTGGATACGCACCTGCAACAGCAAAGTTTTCACCTTTTAATGAAGCAAAGCCTCTCAAGCTTGTTCAGACAAACGTGTGTGTCACTGCTGCTCTAGACCAGCTGATGGATCAATTGAGTTCATTGTGTAAATTGCTATCAACACATAGTGCGCTCTATTTAAGCTGTCAAACTCAATCACTGATTTTCTGCTGCTGCATGCCCTACTGACACTGTTACAGCTGCTGCATAAAGATCTCTCATCCCACCACCCCAGCATCCATCTGTGAGCTTCATATTTATAGTTTTTCATGGGGTGTTGAATTGATAGGGTGGGTTTATATTATATTTCTCAGGGAGCGATATCAAACAGTGTAGGGCTGCAACTAACATTAATTTTAATTGTCTCTTAAGTTTTTCAATTAATTGACTCATAATTTTGGCAATAAAATGTTCAAAATAACGAGAACTGCCCGGCAGAAGTTACTAGAGCTGAAAGCGATGGTTTATAAATGCTTCCTTAGTCTGAGCAGCAGCACGCAAGTATTCACTTTTTTATGATATGAAACTGAGCAAAGCAAGCAAACTTTAATATTTATGAAGCTGTAACTAGCAATTTGTTTGGTATATTTGTTTGATGAATTACATTGATGGTAAAAGTTTCAATCAATTCATTTTCTGATGATCGACTAAACGATTAATCAACTAATCATTTGAGCACTACAACAGCCTTGACTCTAAAATGAAATAATGTATTGGCAGCTGAAATGAACAGTCATTGTAATGTGATGCATTACTAGAGACATCCATCACAATAGAAAAAAAAAAGTGCACGTAAATACAAAGGCACAAAAATAGTGACAAAATCATGCAGACAAATGATAAAGAGTCAGTAAAATAACTGATTTACCCTTCGAGCATTGATAGGCCTTCTCCTCCTGCATGGACAGAGGTAGAGGAATGAGGTGCAGGCAGCAAAGCAGCGGAAGGAGAAAACCATTTCTGCCACAGACATCAAGATGAGAGGCACCCACAGAATCACTGTTGTTCCCTGGTGAAGAAAACAGGCGGAGGTGGGATACTCTGATGACCAGAAACACCTCTTTCTTGCAGCATCTCATGTCATTTTAAAAGCTTCTGATCTTGCATCGTCTTTAACTTACGTAGATGCGAGTGGGATCAAAGGGGCACTCGTTTGTGACGCTGGAGAAGCCGGTGGCATCAGGAAACTTGCAGTGCATCAGCAGCGTCCGCCCCTTATGCATGATGGCCTTCACCATAGAAACAGTCAGGCCCAAGGTGGAGGCAACTGCCAACAGACCTGCCAGGAAACTGATGACCAGCAGAACCCACTTCTACAAGGAGAGGGGTGGCATGGCAGAGACAGGGTGAGCATTCAACAGTGTTTGTCAAGAACAGTCCCTATCAGATCTTGTCAGACTTCAAGTGAAAAGCAGACACTGTAACTATGAGAAAAACATCATTTTTCATGCTTTATCTGGCTAACAAGTGAGGTAAAAAAAGAGCAAAACAGACAGGTGAGCACATGCTGATGAGAGGTGCTCCTTATTTGAATGAAGGATTAGTGCCTATATATTTCCATGTGCATGCAACTCATGTGTAAATGCATTTGCATGTGGCCTATTTTCACACGCCCAGCAGTCACACTCAAAAAGAGAGAGGCAAGCTCTAACAGGATCCTAATGAGTGATCTGGGAAGAGGAGGGAGAAACTGTGCTAAGGAGAAGGGGAACAGTATTTACCAAGATCCTGTTTTTCTTGTTTTTGGACAAGACAATGGCTGTTATTCCACTAATAATTCCCTGTAGGACACAAGAAGTAACATGTTCAGTAAATAAGACAGATCCAACTGGTTATAAATTAGTAATGTTATGATAATACTCAAAAAGGTCCTTTTTAAGGGCAAAAATAGAGCAGAAAAATCACATGATTATAGATTTGTCATTGCACTAATTAAATCAAGGAGACACTGGCAATAAACTGTTTTATCCTCTTCTAGTTCAGGGAAACAAAATGAATTTTATGATACTTCCAACTGATTCATATAAAACCCAAATGATAATTTGATTATCACATTTCATTTGTTTATAGGTGCAGGCTAATAGGCCGTAGCTCTACACTGCACAGCTTCTTCTTGCCTGCAGGAGTCAGTGAACCATCAGCATGCACAGTATCACTCACCATCAGGCCAGCCACTATGGCAATAACATTGGCAATGGCGTACACCATGGCCCGGGCCTGCTCGTGCACGTTGATGTGCCTGAGCACAGCGCCGTGCACCAGTGCTCCGAGAAGAAAGTTGACATGGCCCACCAGCACCAACGCCAAGCCCATCTTCATCAAGGCTTTGTTGTCCTTCAGGTTGGCGCAGCATATTCCTAGAAGAGGTGGAACAGATGCTGTTTAAGAGTAAAATCTATTTGGATCTTAAAACCCTTAATTCATACTTAATTACCTTTTGCAAAAATTCAACAGCTGCTATATTCTCAGACTCTACATGTGACTTTTAAAGCATTGGTGTAGACAAGATCAACATGACATGCAAGATGAAGTAAATACACACAGCAGATTGTTAACCCTTAGGCTGACATATAAAAGCATGGCTGTGTCTGCACCACACAGTTAAAGTGTCAGTTGATCAGGTAGAGAATCAGGTTGTGCTGCTATGGCTGCTCACTAGCAGCATGAGGCTGAGACAGGGGTCTACGGTATTTCATTCTACCATTTTGTTCCTTCCCCTGAGGCAAGCTGAGGCACCCATGAAGGCTGTGTGAGCCCCTCCTGAACAAAAAAGGGACAAAGCTTTGGGTGGGGTGTTCAAACATTCACCAGATGAAGGCCTGAGGGGTCAGGTTAAGATACCTACACTGACTCGTGCCTGCATTAGGGTGCTGTGAAATAACACACACCATGTTTTTGGTCACAACACATGTAATGTTTGCTGTGAAGATACACATTATCATGTAATGTCAGTTTAGACACTCACAAAAAAGCAGCATATTTAATATTTATAGGGATCATATAGTTAATTATAGCTTACGGTGACCATATAAGCCTTTTATAAAGCTCCAATATTACTATTATACTTTTGCTCTGATATTTATATTGTATAATAATTAGTACACGAATGTATCTTTGTAAGAGGAGGAAAGTTACTTTTACTCTGCTTAGCTAAAAGTAATGTTTTCACTCACTATAGGTCCATACTTATCAATACCATATATCTGGGGCGTTTCAGTTATTGTGTATTCTTATTTGCCTTCAATACTGTTTAACACTAGACATGTCTTCATTAACTGATAGTGCTAAAATAAACTGAAACTAAAAGCAGCCTAGCACAAAACTTAAATACTTAGTTAATTGTCCAAGTCATGTGATACAATTAATCACACTGCAATCAAGTAATTAATATAGCATTAAAAAAGAAGGAGCACACACACGCGCGCGCGCGCCACACACACACACACACACACACACACACACACAAACATAACCTGGTGTGCCACACTCTACCTTGCCGCAGCTCCGTTGACATGACAGAGCTGACCACGCCTAAAAACTTAAGTTCGCATCACATTCCTCTGTTTTGCCCATTTGTTTGGCTT
>OMLF01028564.1:0-14450 GCA_900302615.1 Holocentrus rufus
CAGCTCCAGGTTGAGACGCTGCTCTTTTTCCTTTACATGTTGCAGCTGGGAAGGGAACAGGAACATTGTTAGATATGCAAAACTGGAGGGTTATCTGCGTTCCTAAACAGCAATTTAAGACTTTTTACAGACAGGCAGCATCACTTTAGGGGTGAAGAATACTTTTCACAACAAATATCACAGTATGAACTGGCAGTGGCTATGCAAATGCATTAAATGTGAAATCATGTGAGACAATTCTAATTTTCTATATTTTTTTCAGACCTTTTGTACAATTCCGTGTTGCAAATAATGGAATTAATCTCACATACTTTTCGAGACCTATACTGAAAAACATTTAACAAAACAACATATACAATAAATAATGGTAATTAAACAAAAACATGCAAAAATGCAGACCTGAGGTAAAGCTAACTTGCATATAAATAAACCTAATGGTGCACAAAGGCAGACTGTGCTCATTCATTACATACATTACACAGTTAAAACTGAGGGGCAGTGATTAATCTCTATCCTCCTACCTCAGCCTGGACTGCGGTGGTCTCCATTTGCTTCTGTTTGAGAGCCAACATCACCTGATCCCTCTCCTGCTGGAAGGCCACGGCTTTGTCTTGCATGGACTTCATTTCATTCAGGAGCTGATTTAGCTCACCAGATTTACCCTGTGCAACATCATCAATAGAGTAAAGTCAATCAATTGGAAGAATGCATCAAGAGAAAAACATTAGGAATCCAGCACCAAAACTAATTTCTGGTTTACACTGTCATTTTGTGGACTTTTTTCCCAAAAGTACCAGAGTTATATGATATGAAATAATCCATTGAAACTGCAAGTTGCCAACTGACCTGCTCTTTGTCCTTGAGCATCTTCTCCATGGTGGCAGCCTTCTCGCTCACTGCGCTCAATTCAAATTCCTTCTCCCTGAGCAGGAGGGAAACCTGCATGTTGGTTTCCTGCAGCGCTCGAAACTCAGACTCTTTCTCCCGAGAGCGCGCCGCCACCAGCTCGTTCTCCTCCTTCAGCTTCTTCGTATCCATCTCCAAAATCAGGGCGCGCTCTTTAAGATTGGTCACGGCCTGCTTCAGCACCTCGTTGTCGTTCTCACGGTTGCGCAGCGTGTCGCTGACTTGACTTAGCTGGTCTCCTTTTGTTTTGATGAGCAGGTCTTTCTCCCTCACAGACCTCTGCAGGGTCTCAAGCCTCTCTCTGACCTGCCTTGCCTCCTCCGCCTGACCTCTCTGCTCGCTCTCTGTGGCCGATGCCGAGTTGGCGAGCCGGTGGTTGTTCTCCTGAAGAGTCCTGATCATGGCCTCCCTCTCAGCCAGAACTGCTCTTAGCGACCGAAGCTCTTTCTGCAGGTTCTCATTGCTTTCTGGTGCTGCCCCCTGGTGGCTTGGAGGCTCAGCTGTGAGCAAAGGTCCACTAGCCTGGGCAGCTACACTAAATTCAGGAGTCTGTGCAACACTGTCTAGTTTACCCAGCAGAACATCCTTAGTGGTGCTGAGCTGGCTGATGGTTTGCTGGACCTGAGCGAGCTCCTGACTCAGGCTCCCCAACCTCCTCTCCTTCTGCTCGTAGCTCTGGATCAGTCGAGTGTAGTCCACTGACAGCTTGGAGCTGCAATCACTGTCGGCAGAAACCTGGCCCTGCAGTTTGATCAGCTCCTCCTGCAGCTGGGCGGACTCATGCTGCATGTTCTTGACGGTGGTGATGACCTGCTGCTTCCACTCATCCATCTTCTTCACCTGTTGTTTCAGCGTGTCCCTCTCCTGCAGCAGCTCTTCAAACTGGTTGCTGCTGACTCCTCCCGATCCAGCACCGGATTCTCCTCCTGAGGACTGCAGGACAGTCACCAGGGTTTGGCACTTCTGAGTCAGAGCATCGATCTCGATGTCCTTCTCCCTGATGATGCGGGACAGGTTCTGAATGGTCTCCCTGAACATCTCTTGGCTTCCTGAAGGATCGCTCATGCTGGAGAGGCGCTGGTTCTCCTGCTGCAGTTTCAGCAGGGCCGCCTCCTTCCCTGCCATGATATCCATGATCCGGTGGTAGTCAGAGCGAAGCTGGCTGTTCTCCCTGGTCTTCTCGTTCAGCACAGCCAGCACTTGCTCTCTCTCAACAGCATAATTCTGTAGCTGTTGCTGCAGAAACATAACATCTTGGCTGTGCCCCCCACCTCCACCCATGGAGACTCTGGCATGAAGCGCCTGGATCTCCAGGTCCTTCTGCAGCACCATCTGGGAGAGTTTGCCCAATTCATCGCGAGACACCACCAGCTGGTCCAGCTGCTTGGCCAAGGAGAGGTTCTTCTCGTTCAGCTGGCTGATCTCAGTCTCCTTCTCCTTGATGCCCCTCACTAGCTTTTCTATTTCTACCTTAGATAGATCATGCTTCTCATTGCCGTTCTCCCCATTTAGAGACTGGGTCTTGTCTTCCTGAAGGATGACCTCTCCCTGCACAGGCTGGGGGTCAGCACGGCCCTGGTGCTGACTGAGACCATCCAGTGTCTGCTGGAGGCGGGCTATTTCTTCATCTCTGGCGTGGATAAGTCTGTCATAGTTGAGTGTGGCCTGGTCCAGCTCATTCTGCTGTGCCTGGAGGGATTGTTGGGAGAGGAGAAGAGAAGCCTGCTGTTCCTCCATGGATCTTCTCAGGGTCTGGACCTCCTCTTCCAGAGTGTCCCTGGAGCATTTTAGCTGGGTGATCTCAGTCTCCAGCTCTGTGATGATGTCCAGTGTCCTGGGCTCAGCCAGGGGCTGAGGTCTGCTCTGTTGGTCCCTGAGTCGGTCAATCTCCTCTTTCAAGTGGCTGTTCTCCTCCTTCATCCCTCCTAGCTGTTTGTCCTTGTCCTCCAATGCCTGTTTGAGAGATTCAGCTTCTTTCTTAATGACTGAAATACTGTTGTCCATTTCCCGCTGCAGATCTGTGGCATTTTGCTTTAAAGTCTCCATAAAGGCATCCTTCTCCTGCAGCAGATCTGTCAGCTGCTTCTGCCCTGAAACTGTGATAGAGAGCATCTCATTAGTGTCTCTGTGATCAGACGCCATCTGCTCCATGTCTCTTTTCAGCTGGGCTATTTCCATGTCCTTCTCCTGGTTGAGTTTGATGGCACGCTCATGCTCTGTCTGTAAGGCTGAGGCGTCCATGGAGCGTGCTCGAGTCAGCTCCTCTATGGTCTGCTGGTACTGTTTAGCCTGATCTGCCACCACCTTCTCAGCCTGGCTCAGCTCTCCCTCCAGCTGGCTTTTCTCCAGCTTCAGAGCCTCGATACGAGTGTCCTTTTCCAGGACCGTCCTGTTCAGAACTGCCTGGCCCTCCTTCACCTGCCTGCTTAGTTCCTCCACTTTACCCACAGCTTGCTCACTCTCTGCCTTCAACCTGCTATTCTCCATCTTCATCTCGTAGTCCTCCGACATCACCTTCTCATGAGCGCTCCTCATCTCCGCCAGCTCTTTCCTGAGGTCTGACAGCTCCCTCTCCTTCTCCGCTATCACCTCTCTTGTCCCCTGTGCCTCAGTTTTTGTCTCCCCTGTTTGAGCCAGCTCTGCTTTGGTGGCAGACAGCTGGTCCTCTCTCTCCTGTAGTGTCCTCTTGAGCTCAGAGAGTTCCCTGTTTGTCTCCCTGCTCTGGTCTTGTGTACGATGTAGCTTATCTTTCAGCTCCTTCACTGTGCTCTCCAGCTGCTGCTTGCCCATGTGCAGGTCGTTCAGGGTGAAAGCGCTCTGGCTCAGCTTCTCCTTCTGAGTATCCAGCTCTTGCTCTAATGTCCTTTTCTGGTCTTTGGTTGTGTTGAGCTCTGCAGACAGTCTTGACACTTCTCCCTCGGCCTCCTTCAGCTGCCCAGAGAGCTGCTCCTTCACCGTGATCATATGCTAGATGCAAAAAAAGATGAAGAAAAAGAAAAGCAAAGTTTTACACTGTTGTGTTCAGTAGGATGGATTCTACAGATTTTCCACTGAAAATTCATTACTTTTTCCCCACGCCTTAATGTCTGCTCTTGTTTAGAAGATTTTGGCCAGTGTTGCTTAATTTGCTTAATTTCAATATATACTGACAATGTGTGTGCAATAACACAGTCTGTGATAAACTGAAAATTATTCTGCATGTGTAAAATCATAGTGGGTCTACAGTTGTACAGGAATTGTATCAATACATCCATTGCATTTCTGTAGCTACGTTCTTCTACACCTGCATGTGAACTCTGGGTCAAAGTCCAAAAAATCAAATCAGACCTGTGTTGCTTCCTGATTTTGCCGGTCCAGCTCCTCCAGCTCACACATGAGGGTGTCCCGCTCCTCCTCAGTGCTCCTCAGGGCCTTTTCTCTCCTCTCCAGCTCTGCCTTCAGATGCTCCAGCTGCTCTGAGTCACTGTGCTCAGCTTGCTCACTGCTAACTACTTCCTTCTCAGCCGCTTGAAGTCTCTCCTGCAGGTGAACCTGGAAAACAAATAAAAACCAATAAAAATAACAATGAAACTTGAGAAATCTTTGCCATTATCTAAGATGCCTCAGTGCTCTGGGGAGTATACAGTTACACAACAAACCGGTCAGAAGGGCCTTGTGATGCAAGCAGCTCTATGGGTTTTTTCCAATGTATACAAACTCTTTTATGGACTGCAAACAACTTCACACTTCGTTTTGGCCTTGTAATGTGCTTTGGACTGCTTCAGTACATTTGACATGAGTAGAGCATATTTACTTATAACAAATAATACCTTCAGGAAATCATGAGCAGCCAAACCCAAACATTTGCTACCTCAAACTCACCACCTGAGTTCTGATATTTCCTTTTTTTGGCCATGCATCTATAGTGGCCATTTGCCACTATAGATAGAACAAATATCAGAGTCCACAGCGCTGCAGTTCATACTCTGTGTTCAAGTTCAACTTCAATGCAAGTGTTAAATAATGGTCATGCCGGTGATGTTTTGTTAGTGACCAAGTGGGATTTTTATGCTGATTTTGTGTATTTTATCTAATCTCTTTTATTGTTTTATGTATTTTATGTTTAACCTGATGTGAATTTTATGTTTCATCTGGCTGCAACAAGAATTTCCCCTCTGGAACAATAAGTTAAATATGGAAAACTAACCTTTTCTTGTTCCATGATCTCTTTTTCTTGTCTCAATGTCCCAATAATGGTGTTCAGCTCCAGGATGTCTGCATGCTCAACTTCTTCCTTTGGTTCAGTCTGATTTATGAAAAAGGAATAAGGTGATTCAATTAGGTCAAATATCCTTAAGATCTACCACTGCGTATAAATATGACATCATGCATGCCACATGTCCATATTAATACTTGCCTCAGCCAGACTTTTCTGCCTCTGTATTTCTTTTTCTGCAGCTGGAAAGTAGCATTTCAAATTAATATGCAGGATAGATATGAAGGGAAACAACTTACAGAGAATCAACAATAATATCCTGTTGCTAGGCAAAACTAGGATGAGGTTACCCACTAATCACATCAGACAATATTTTCTATGATTTAACAGCAAATCTATTTATCTGGGATTATTTTAACGAAGTGCTGGGACTTTGTTAGGACTTTAAGTGCTGGTAGAATTTATGTCTGCTCTACAGATGAGACATTATCACATAACAGTATTCAACACAACTCAAAAAGAGATCATATACCTGCAAGAGCTTTCCTCAGACCCTGGATCTCGTGGTCTAGCTGGGCCTTCTGCAGAGCCTTGCCCTCTTGCTCCTGCACACGTGTCTGCAGCTCTGCCACAGAAGCCTGCAGCCGCGTGTAATTCTGCAGCAGCTCGGCGTTCTCCGCCTGGGCGTCGTCCTTCTCCAGCTGCAGCGAGGCCTGCTTCTCCTGTGCCTCCTCCAGGCTGGCAGTGAGCTCTGCCAGCTGCTTCTCCCGCTGCTCTGCCGCCTCCTCAAGGGACTGTATTGCTTTCTGGTGGTCAAGCACTTTAGGGGAGTCTGTAGGGGAACTGGGTTGGCTGCCACCTGGAGAGAATGATTTGGAGGGGAAAATCCATTTGTGCATTTAGCTTGCGTCGAAACAGTTAGTGAAGGAAGCATGTGCATTTGTCACAAATACAGAGAGAGGAAGAGTAAAAACAGATTATGGAAATAATTTGTATTTCAATAATACGTAATCAATTTACACATCATTAAGTTTCCATTTCCAGAGTTACAATACAAAATTCCAAAGCGAGGCTCACCACTCTGAAGCTGTTCCTCCAGCTCCTCGATCCTCTCCTCATACTCTGCCAGCTCCTCTCTGTGTCGCCGGGTGATGTCGGCCATCTTCTGCCGCTGGGCATCCTGCAGAGCTGTCAGTTCATGCTGGTGTTCATCCACCTCACGACTCATCTCCTCCCGCAGCTCCTGTTCCAAAGCAGCGATGACATCAAGGTGAGGATCTCAGTTTCATTAGATTGTCTATGTGTGGTATATTTGCTGTGCATTCAAAACGTCTGAGATTTTAAATTCTACTGTACAGAGAGTTTGCATAACAATGACAGAGTGAGACATATGTCTATCCCTCCAACTCACCTTAATAGTCCTCTGAAGTTTGAGCATCTCACCCTGCTCGCCATTGCCAGTTCCTGCTCCTTTTGATGCCTGAAACAAAAAGAGGAGTATGTGACCTACCCAGATAAATAGGGTTTAACCAAATGCATCCAATGCATTTTCCTATATGGCAACCCTCATGTACCCGGGACCAAAAAATACCAAAACAAAGTGAAAGCATTTATTTGCAAATCTGCAATAATATAGTACAACTTCTGGTTATGCTAATCTGTGCGGGCCACAAACTGTTAAGGTGTAAAGGTGGCCATCCTTCACCTGAACCTGCACTGACCCCCTGTATCAGTCACCATCTGCCATAGAGTGATTATTAAACAATTATCATCATTATTACCTGAGACATACGCCGCCAGTGGGACACCTCTGCCTCCAGACGCGTGACTTCTGTCGACAGCCGGTTGATCTCCTGCTGCGACCAGATGACATCGCTGAGGTCCATCTCGTCGCCGTGGAAGCCCTGGTGGGACCCTGAGGGGCGTGACAGGAACGAGGAAGCGGAAGAGGAGGTAGTGGTTGCGGACGTCGTGACGACAGGAAGCACGGCGGGGCTGATGGAGACGGACTGGGCCGACTGCTGCAGCTTCTGGACTTCCTCCTGAAGGCTGCTCTGCCGGGCTTTCAGGTGACTGATCTCCACCTGGGAACACACACATGAACGAAAACATATGGGCGTTTGTTCTATTCCAGGTATTGCCTGTCCAAAGATACACAACTAAACTAAAAATGGCTGTACCAGATAGAGAAAAAAACAAATCTTTAAATCAATACTAGTTATTCTTCGTCTGAATGCAAGCTAAATGCCCAAATTGTAAAAGCTCGTACATCTTTCTGCTGCAGAAGGCTCCTGTATTCCGCAGACTGTCGTTTAATCTGGATCTCCGAGGCCTCCAGCTTCTCCTCCAGTTCTGCATGGAGCTTCTTTAATCTGTCATACTACAACAAAGAGAGAGAGAGGAGGGCAAAGAGTCAGACAGTAATATTGTAGCAATAATACGGTTCTTAAATTACCCATGTATGAAATTTGCTTTTTGCTTCCCCCCTTCCACAGGGAGGTCAGAGGTCCAAGTCAGTTACAGATAAAAAACCCAGAGCTGAAAAAAGACTCAATGTGTTGCTCAAGGACACTTCAGCAGGGTGGACTTTTACTAACATGGGCCTGAACCCGGTCAAAGGGCAGTCTTCTTTCTCACTATAAGATTTTAAAGTATTCATATGTTCAAGTGCCCATAAATTGAACTCCTTTTACTTTTACTTCCTGGAAAATAGTATATCTTTAGTGGCGACTTCATGCTGCACCTGTATGTGCAAATTAAACATTCAAACAACAAAACTATCACAAATTTGGAACAATCCCATGTTGCCACCCATCCCATCAAACAAAGCTGTGTTTCTCTCTGGAACAGATATCCTATTGGTTTAAACTTTAGAGAACTCCACCACACCCCATGTCACACCCCAACATCCTGTTGTAACAGGAAACACATAAATTCAAGGAAGCACAGATGCCATTTCATGAGGTGCTTGACTATTATCTGGCAGACACTTTCACTCACAGCCCACAGCAGTTCTGTGAGCGCAAGCATTCTTGGTAAGCTTGGCCCCCTTTGGCATCAAACCCCAAAACCTGATACTGTTGGGTCCCACTGAGCTACACA
Source organism: Holocentrus rufus (assembly GCA_900302615.1). Taxonomy (NCBI): domain Eukaryota; kingdom Metazoa; phylum Chordata; class Actinopteri; order Holocentriformes; family Holocentridae; genus Holocentrus; species Holocentrus rufus. Next base: position 8,204 of record OMLF01028564.1, read on the forward strand.
GGATCCAACTGAGAACCAGGACCATATAAAGCTGTGTTTTATATTTTTGTCGTCTGCATAAGATTTGAGTCACTGAGCAAAGAATCTGACCTCGGACTTCTGAGCAGCAAATGCACCCTCGACTTCTGCCAGCTTGGAATTAGACACCTGCAGCTCTGTGGCAGCATCTGTAGTTGGATGTAAAAATAGAATTGAAGTAAATACCAGGAATACAGGCAGAAAGACGCTCACATTGAATAACTGTTATAACAAGCACAATGTAGCTAAATGTTTATTCCTTATGACTTCATGGTATTTGAAATATATACACAGAAAAAAGAGAGGCACAGAGTCTTTTCTGAGTATTATTCATGTTTTAAGGCAAGAAACATTTGATTTCAAGGAATATAGCGTTCCTTGAGTTTATCTTTCGTAACACCCTGCACATTCAGATACCAATTGGCGACTGCTCTTTCTTACCCTTCCCTCTCTTAGTCATACACACACACACACACACACACACAAGATCTACTTAACCAAGTTCACATGACAAACTTTCATGGCTGAGCAAGCAAACATCTCTACAGATCTTGTCGAGGCCACATACTTCACACAGCTGGATGAAGGGTAGCAAAACCAGAACAGTTATAAAGTTAACTAAATTCATTTTGCTTTTAAAGCCAACTTAGAGATGGACTTAAGGCCCTGGCATGCAGAGGAGTCTCACAGCTGCCCCAGTTCTCCTCAGACAGTGATAAGAATTATTCACAGTTTTGCTTTTTGAGTGGGGCACTGAGTTGGAGATCTGTGGCCAAAGTTCTTGTTGCGTCACTGGTTTATCACTCAGTTTATTTGCCTTAGCCAGCTGATGCTTTCGAGTTTAATTGGGTAAATGTGATGGAACGCTTAAAGAAAGATCTCTCTATATAAGCAAAGTATTACATTTGTGACTTAATCAAATCTATTCCTCAGACTAGACCTGATGTTAACTACAAACCCAGTCCCTAAACACACTGATATACTGAAAATATCAAATCATGCAACAAAATTTCTCCAATGTGAAGGCCAACTAAGAATATCAGTGAACAAGAACAGCTCTATCCCGAGGCTAGAAACTAAAGAATGAAGACTCGTATCTGTGACTCCATCAGGATGCTACCTAAAGCTCCACTGACAATGAATAGGGACTGACATTCTGCACTCACACAATGTTTTTGTACAAGCTTCTACACCCACGTGAACTAAGATTTTGTGGACAAAAACAGATTATGTTCTGATATAAGCAAATGCTTGTCTGAAATACGTGCATTTATTTCTAAATGCACAAAAAAAGAAATCACGAGACTGTGAAAATAACTGCATATGAATGATCTGTGGGACATTTATTCAATCAAAAGCAAATGCAACTACTGTTTTTGCGCATTTTTGATGGTAATTCAGACCTCTTTAATTACTGTGTACCCATCCATGCATGAGTACCTTTCTAAACACCGCTGACCCATGAGGAACCTCTTCAGTCTATTCTCAAGCACTAAAAAGGAACCTGAACCAGGAAATGCAGCCAGACACGCAAAACTTGTAGATGTTCACATCACTGCTAATTCACTTAGACATAAGCTAAGAAAGCTAATGTCTGATAGCCATGGTGAAATGTAATTCAGTGGCGTTATGTAAAAGAGGAATTTGAAGGGACAGCACTGCGTAAAATGAAATCAACATGTACATCTTATTATCTGTGTAGTCTGAAAGATTGCACAGCAAAACAAGACTCACCCAAGAGACAGACAGATAATCAAATCTGTGCTCATGGAAATGAAATCCTGGGTACTTTTACAGGCAAAGGTTTTAATTGTACAGGGTATTTTCTGTTTCTGGGGAGCTAAAATGAAACAGAGCTCCTTTAGGGGTAAAAGCTCAAGTAAATATTCTTTTATCCCAAGAAGTCAAACTCAAACATAATGCCATTGGAGCAGCTGCTAGACATTATCACACATTAGAGGCATGGATTTCTGTTATCTTGCACAGATTCTCAGTGTCTCAATGTTGTTTACACATATTGATTGAACAGCATGAGAACGTGAATGTCATACCACAAACACATGTCATTTCACTTAAAAACAAGCTGTTACTGCTGACAGTTGCATGAGACAGACAGGCACCAGTGTGCAGCTCAATCCATTCGTTGCATCTGCAATCAGTTAGGTAACGTTGTTTTCCTCCTTTCACCGAGTCTGTACCCTACTGCTGTCAGATTTTTACCCTTTGACATGCAAGTATAAAATGTACGGACAATGTATGGAAAATACTAACAGTGGGGTGCCGGTTAGAATCTGCAGTACTCAATGATGATGTGGCCGCCGCAAAACCCCAAACTTACCTCCTACTTCTTCCACACCTTCCAGCAACATATCTTTGGTAAAGTTGGATATTTGTCCAGTGAAAGAGGACAAGCTTCCCCCGACCTGGCCGAGAGATTGGCCGAGGCCAGAGCCGAGTCCACCCAGCCAAGAAGACATCTTCGGGAAAGATAAAAAATAAACAAAAACAAAACAATGCCGAAGACTGGGGAGCTAGCTTAGCTGCGGCAAGCGAGGCTGTAAAGTTAGCTTGGTCATCAAGATCAATTCTCAAACACACAGACCCTGTTTATTTTGAGACAGACTCTGTTTTTCTTTAGCAAACCCCCTTTTCAAAGTGACAGACGTTGTCATTTAGCACAGTCCCCGGCTAATGTTAACAACCTCTCGTCGGCTGAGGTCGGTTATTTGTGAAGACAAGCGAGCCAAGCGCCATTATTTCTCTGTCAAACAGCTCAAACCTCAGATGGAGACGTTATTTTGTATTCTATATATTTGGTCGTAGGCATCAGTCGTTATTTTCCTCTCTTTGTAGCCGGTCTAAACAACATAACGCCTACAAAGTGCCACCTCAACTGCAGCCATTATCGGTTCGGGTGCGATGGCTGTCAGGTTTGACGTGGACACAGCGCAGCGCAGCGGTGCATTGTGGGATACTGGAGGACCAACAATCCGATGGAAGGGGGGGGCAGGGTGCGTTCAAGAACAGCAATGTGTCAGTTAATTTTCAAGAGCCAAATCAAAATACTAATAAAAAATAATAGAATAGAATAGAATAGAATATGGAAAGCCTCATTTAGAACTTTGAGTAATGAACTGTAGTTATAATTTTTAGCTGCTTTTAAAACCCTTTTACAAATTCAATTTGACACTAGCTTGTGTAGCTGAGCTAAAATGACAACACTTAAGGCTGTCTTATGCTTGTAAGACATGTGTCGGCAGACGTCTTAAGAAAAGTATCGGACGAGACAGATGTATTTATTCCGCGCCGTGGCACAAGCTCTCGTCTCCATGGTAACCGACTACTCCTTTTCTCTTATCTGAGGTTGTACAATTATGTACCATGCAGGGAATACAGCGTTCAGATTTTTATTCCAGCCAAAAACTACACCACTTGACTTCATTTATTACTTCCTCCTCCATGGTTGCAATGAAAACTTGCATACTCTTGGTTTTCTTTGGCGCTATTGACCATTATTGGATTAAAGCCAGCACATTATTATTTTCCACACTTTTATTTCCTATACTGTATGTTCTATACATGAAAACATCAGATTTTGACAGATTTGTGCCATGACAGCTCTTTGTAACTGCAGTTCACCCACCCAAATAATACCAGTATGCAGAAAAAACATTCCCATTCAGTGTGATAAGAACCTGTAGAAATTAAAGTAAAATCTTTATATGTTAGGTTGCAATCTGTCGTGGCCAAGAAAAAATGTGACAACTAGACAGTAGATTGTCTCTTGTTTCTTCTAATTTGTTTATTAAAAGACTCTTTTTTTACAGTGTTAAATACAATCTCTCAGGAAACAAACAGATGTCTGAAAGCAGGTGATGAGAAGGAAGGAGGTGAAATTCAGTTTGATTTTATATCCCACTATCAACTCCACCAATACAGTATATTACTGCATAATTATTTTAAAACTCAATGTTCCTAACAGATATGGATCTTCGGATGGGAACAGAAAATTTAAGAAATCCATAGCATGTCTGTGCAAAACAGGGAGAGTCAGGTCCCAGAAAGAGTAATGGTAGCTTTGACCCATATTCCAGCAGTGTGGACCATCCTTACACTGAATAAAATCATTAATCGCCCAGTTCCAACATTCAAGTCTTCTATCTTCCATCAGGGTGGCCGTGATGCATTTCTGGGGTGTAGGTCAGGAGAACAACCATGACCCACAGGTGCAGTAGTGCCTATGAAAGGAAGTTGTTGCAGAGGTGTTCATGTTTTCCAACCAGTGATCACTTTTTCAACAAATCCTTGATACAATTAAGTTGTTTTTTAAATGAGATACTCACTATATACAGGATGACAAAAACCCTGGCTATAGGGTAGCGTCTCAAGAAGATTCCCAATCTTATGCTGAAATGACAAAATTTTCCATTTATTATTGCGGAAAATGCCTTACACAGCAACATTAACAAAATTTAGCATAGTAATGATGAGAAAAAAAATTCAAAGCTCACCTAAAACGGTCAATGGTGCTGGCTGCCTTGCGTACTTTACCGTACACGCCTGGGCTGTCCTGGTCACTAAAAAGGACTGGTGTGTTTCTTTGTCGTGCTCCTGAAAGTTAAACACACAGCAAAGTAAATATCTGTCTTGCAGAAGAAACAGACAGTGGAGTTAAAATGATAAATTGATCCAATATTGAGAGCTCCTTTCAACATTTTCCTCTAACTATGAAAAATGAAATACTATTTGGCTTGGACGCTTATATGCAGATGCAGACAGTGATAGCCACTAGATGGTGCTACAGCATCTTAAAATTACATATTGTGCCTTTACTATTTGCATCAAAGTCACAACTCTGGTATCATGACAGCACTAACATCAACTAAACGCTAGGATTCCTGCAGTGATGTCCACTTGTCTATTTGTAAAAACAGATGTTAATGAAACTGCCCTATAAAAGTTCAGTTTTGACCCTGATCTTAACCCTCTGACCCACCTGGTCCCTCTATACTGCCCATGTTGATGGACGGCCCTCCACTCTGTCCTCCCTGAGAGTTCTTCAGCTGCTGCTCCAGACGCTCCAGCTGGAAGACCAGCGAGTTTTTCTCGGTGCCCAGAGCCTCCAGCATCGTCTGCTTCTGGATCAAAGTCTCTGTCAGCTGGTGCAGCCGACTCTCCAGCTCTGTTTGGCTGCTACTGCTGAGAGCCTTGTTGGTCAACTGGAAGAGCAAAGCAATGATGTAACAAAATGAGTGCTATTTGTATCATTTTTCATTTAATCTTCTCTGGGATTTAATCTCGATGATCACTGTTGGAAGCCCTCATTTGTAATGATGGCGAGATGTTTAAACATCAATACATTATTGTCTAATTATGATACCTTGGAACAATTAGCACAAACAAATGAAACAGTGGTTGAGACAACTGACAACCTGCATCTCACACAAGCTGTTAGTACTGGTGTTTCTCAAAATTTAGGCCACCTTTCCCATAAACCCTACGGCCAAGAGGTGCTGCTTGTTCCCCTCCACTGCCTCCTGCTTCTCTAAGAGGATAAACATGCTGGAAATTTGGCCTGTCACTTGTTCCACCATCTGCTGTTGTGGGAAACCTTGTGTCACTTTCATAAATACAAACTGCCCAAAAGCCATTTTTTTCGCTTCTTTCAAATTAGACACTTGGTTAATAAACAATTCCCTCATTTCCCCAACCATCGTCCAGAATGCGAAACTGATCCAGGCTCATATCTGTCTAATGAAGAAATAATGTATTCGTGTTAAATGTTATATGTAACACCTTTAATACAACCAACAAAAGGTTTGCATGTTTTTTATGAAGTGATTTACCTGGTTCCTGAGTTTTTGGATTTCATCTTCGCGGTCCTTGATTCGACTCTGGAGAGAGGTTTTGGCTCGGTGTTGCTCCTCCTCCAAGTACTGCAGCTCCTATTACAGATGTGAAAAAAAAAAACTTGTCACTTTTCTCCTCACATAGATCAGGGATCTGATCAGACCCATAAAATGCAGGAAAAGTCTCCTACAAAAAATGTATTTGAGTTGTAAGTCTAAATAGTCAGAGATCATGAAAAAAAACATGTCCCAACATGTTTTTAATTTTCTACAGTTTACATTTAGAAAATTATTTGATCACTCCCCCACCTGTTTGTAGCGCTCCACCTCTGCCTCCACCTCCTGTTTGGCTCTGTTCTGTAAAGCCTGCTGCTCCTGTA
>OMLF01028564.1:14470-36174 GCA_900302615.1 Holocentrus rufus
GCTCCCGCCATGTTTCCGCCTCCATCAGGGCCTGATTCTCCAAATCCTGCAAGAGAAAAAACACCCATGCAGCTGAATCACCAACATCACCTAGTCAGGAGATTTGAAAGGTGGACAACTGCCTCATATCGACTTACAGACAAACACATATATTCCTGGAAACTTCCCAGGACACCAACACTCCTACAATTTTTCTGTGTGGATCAGTACAGTTTAACTTCCTCTTAGGTTTCGCCACTTTCCAAGCCAATATTTTCTCAGCCAATTTTGGGATTTGAAACAGAGATCTTCACTTCTCTAACTGTTAGCCTGTAATTTTCACGGTCTCACCTGTATTTCTGTGCGAAGCGTTTGCACTTGACCCTGCAGCTTCTGGATCTCATCCCTTTGCAGCTCCTTCTCATGACGCAGCTCCTCCAGTTCCAGAGCTGTGGTCCCACCGCCATCCAGAGCCTCCAGCCCAGAGCCCTCCTTCAGACTGCTGATCAGCTTCTCTTTGGACTGGAGACACATTCATAAAGAGGATTTAAATAGGATGGGGAAGTGATATGGATTACCTAATGTCAGAAAACACAGATAATTACATGAAAACTGCAGTTTGTTAAAGGAAACCTGAAAATATTTAGTTATGAGGCTCTTCTGAAGTATAAATCTGTTTTTAAAAACAATACATGGTTAGAGAATGAGGGTTTTTCTCTTGAGGAGCAAGTATGATCCTCTGGAGGGTCTGTAGCACCAAACCTTCATGGTGACTTGCCTGTAGGATGCGTGAGGCTTTGTGCTTGTAGTCTTGTAACTCCTGTTTAGCGGTCTCAGCTGCAGCTTTGGCACTTTTCACTTGCTGCTGGAGGTCCTCAGCCCTGTGCTTCTCCTCTGCTACCCGCCGCTCAGCCACAGTCACAGCCTCTGCCAGCGCCTGCCTCTCGGCCTCCACTTTGGATAAACGGGAAGCATACTCGCTCTGTGGAAAGTTTTAGTTAATCAGTAAATGAAATGAACAGCTCAGCGCTGAATTTGGTTTCAAATAACAGTTACCTGTGCAGTGTTTCAAATGAATACTGCCTTTGTAAGCCCCAATGACAGAGAGATATGAAATGATGTACAAGTAAAGCATACTCAGAGCAACATTTAGCGTATGGGTGTCCTTACAGCTTTGTTCAGTCCAGACTTGAGTTTTTTATTGTGCACCTGAGACGAGACTCTATTGGAGATGTGTACTCATTCATTTCTGTGTCTTTTTTATGCAAGAAATTCAAATAATGAAATGCAAAAATGAAAACTAGCCATTGATTTACATTATGGAGAAAAGCACAGCATGTTCACCTGCATCTGCCGGTAACCGTCCTGTTCCCGCCTCAAGGATAATTCAGCCTCTCGCAGCCTCTCCTGCATCGTCTCAAGAGCTTGACTGTGCAGGCTGCTCCCTTCTGAGTGGTCCTGTAGGATTCTAAACAAAGGGAAAATAAGATCCTTTGAAAAATTATTCTAAAAAAATATATTAAAACAGTACCTAAAAGGCAGATGTGCCAGAGGCAGTAATGTTGCCAAGCTTTTACGACCACATTTTGTATTAAGAACATATTCAGTGTACCTTGACTTTTCATTCTGTGCCTCCTCTAGCGCAGTGCTACGTGACTTCAGCAACTGATCAGCTTCATCCAGTCTGATTTTCAGGACTGCAAGCTGACCATCCTTAGCAGAAAGGGCCTCTGTTAGATCATCAACTTGCGACCGAAGTTCCCTCACTGTCCGGTCTGTCCGAGACTGATCTGAGTTCCATTTCTCTGCACGTAGGCGGGTCTGGTTCAGTTCTGCAGTGAGTGGATAACAACTTAAACCAATACAGAGGGAGACGTGCAGAAATCCATGCTATTGTCACTCCTGGGCTGTGTCTCAGCCTTGTCTATTGAACACCTACCCTCCTGCATGTCTTTTGCCCTCTGGATGAGTGACGCCATCTCCTGGTTGAGTGAGGCCACCTCACTGCGCAGGAGCTGGTTCTCCAGACGCAGACTGGACAGGACTTGGCTCTGTGGCTCCTCTGTGGGAGGAGGCTCTTGCCTGCTAGACTCCTGAGGAGCTGATAAGCCAGAGTCTGAACTCTCAGGTGTATCTGAGGTGGGCGGGGTTGTTTAGATAGGGAACAGTGTAGAGACAAAGTAATCACTGAAACATAAATATTTCAAGAAGGTAGCAATATGTCAGGATACACTTTTTTTAATATTAGACATCTTCTCATCCATAATGGCCAATGCCAATTTGGATTTTTGTAAGAAAAATGCAGATGCAAAACAGAACAACCTTTTCAGACAGGCCTTTTCTAAGATAACTTTGTTTAACAGATGATCATGTTTGTTTACTCTTTTACAACTACTCCCTGAAACAAGGTCACAAAAGTGGCAATTTTTCAATCACACAGATAGTGACAGCACAAATGATAATGGACAAATGCCAACATTGCTTTTTAAAGGTCGTATAGGCTAATATTGATAGAGTCTGCTGATATATTGGTCCACAAAAGTAAAATGGTTATGCCATTTATATGCCATTCACTCCTCTTGTGTAGTTGTGGGTATTTTAGCAACATCAATCTGACAATTGATCTTTTTAAACATGTTCTCAGGTTGTTCAACAGAGCAAAATCTTAGTCCCCTAATTTATAAAGGATTTATATAACTAATTAGTCTAATTAGTCGGTGGAACTGCCTTCTTGACAAATGAAATTCAACTTATAAATAAGGGCAATACAGCAAAATTAACCTAACATACATAAAAAACACATTTATGGACACTGTGATACTATATGCATAATTATGCTTTTCCACAGAATAATCCAAGTAATAATAGAACACTGAAAACTATACACAAGTCTGTCTGTCAGTTATCTGGCGTCTTAATGATTGCGGTATGGCTAATTAATCAAAATGTAAATATGCATAAGGCCATACCTTGGCTCTGATCTTTAGCAGATCCATCCTCGGATGTTTTCATGCTGTGAGTGGACAGTGAGCTGAGGCTTGAGGCCCGTGATATGCCCCGGGTTGAGGGGGGAGTGGAAGGGGCTGATGGGACAGTAGGAGCAGTGGAAGTAGGAGGAGGTGGAGGGTTTTGGGCCTCAGTGACTGGAACTGACACTTTCAGTCTGGCATCTTTCCTGTCGCTGGCAGGAGGGTCTGAGCTATTCAGAAAGTCAAACAGCATGTCATCGTTCAAGTCCTGCTCGCTCTTTTTGCGTCTCACAAAGCCAGTGGAGGCTTTGGCTGTGCTGGGAGCAGTGCCGGACACGTTGGCCGTGCCAGCCAGCAGGGTAGCATTGGATCGCTTGATGTGTCCAGCTGCTGCAGAGATGTAGCTTGGTGCGTCGTTGGAGGATGTATAGGCATGGTGTGTCACAGATGCGTCGGTCTTGTACCCTGCACTGCTGTACTCGGAGGAAACTGTGGGATCTGCTCGATAGGAGGATGCGCCTCCTTGGTTCTTGCTCAGGGCAGTGGCAGCTCCCTGGTCCACTTTATTCAGGAAGTCTTCAGCTTTGCCAGCCAAGTCAGCAAACCAAGACATTCTGCATCCTGGTGGCACAAACAAACTGGCACAATTGGAACCGAGCTTTCTGCACAGCTAGCATGCTAGCCAGGTAACTAACAGCGTCAAAGGTGGTCAAATAACGTTATAACGTCACCACTTAAAGAAAATATATAAGCGTATACGTCGGTTATTACAGAAGTCAGCAGAAACTATGGTGCAGAGTCTCGGCTATCATAAAGCTACACAGAACACAGGAGGTTTATGATTTCAAGCCTCTTCCAGAGCTAACGGGCTAGCTAGCTGCTGCTAACAAGCTCCTGACTTACCGTTACAAACGAAGTCCGGAGCTCAAAATATCTCGGGTTGCTTGGCTATCGACCAGGCCTAACTGGTGAATATGAAAGTGGTTTAATACCGTTAGGAAATTCACTGTCAAATGTCATTATCTGTCAAACAGGACCGTGTTGATCTTCAATACGTGGCCCAGGAAGTTCTGCGAGCAAGGACCCAACAACAGAGCGTCCTGAGCAGAGCCTGATCAAAAATAAACCAATGAGCTTTCACTAATCTGTTTGACAGACCCGCCCCCTCTATTCTCTGTGTTCTTATGCCCAGTAATAAACAACCAGTCCAGAAGGAAACGCCACCATATGTACTTCTGTCTTGGAAGTAGTTACTACTTCAAACACGTCTTTGTATTGCATTTTGCAATGTGTCATTTATCTTTACAAAAGCTCCCATCAATCATAGCTATGAAAAATTTGCTTAGACAGAGAAACAAAACATTCACAGCATTGGTGGGACCAATGCAATATTAAAGACACAAATGCACACAAAACTTATGAAACTGTGCCTCTTTATTTTTCCGCACTCACTCCAAAATGCATATTTACATGGCATGCCACATCAATACAGGAACTGACTATGGACACGATTGATAACACTTAGAATCTGCTCTGGGAATAGGGGCAAGGGAGTTTCCCATGAACAACCAACCTAGAGATAACCAAAATGAACCAACGCTTTTAATCATCCATAGAAAAGGTTTTCATCTTAAATCAGGTTGTTTCAAAGACTTAAAAAGTGACAAATGTTGTCCAGTTGACATGTACTGAACCAGCTACGCCAAGTTCTGACACTTATCGGTGTGAACAGAGGGCCGGAGTTACGATCATTTGCAGCTCTGCAAAAGACCGTGAGCTGGTAAACTTGGTATGAACTGCAAGTCTGGATGCCCTCATCTTCTTTTTTTTTTTAAACAACAGTAATCAGTGTTTGTGAAAAAGCTGGTCAGCGCCATTAAGTGTCCAGTCCAGTAATCTCAGAGTAACACAATTTAAATCATATAAGATAGTGTCCTTGTTCAAGGTAATAATCCACAAGCGCTGTGTCCTTGCAAAAAAAACAAAACAAAAATAAAACAAAAAACAGGACACAAAAGGAGTGAACTCCAGAAGATCCAAAAGAGGGGAGAGAAGTTAAATACATAAAAACTTAAAATAACAAAGAAAAACACAACTCAACATATGAGCTTGTGCGTAATAATGCAAAAAAAAAAAAAAAAAAAAAAAAAAGTATGGACAAATTTCTTCCTAGAGAGATCCTTTGAGAAAAATGTTGTCTTTGCTTTAATCAGTATGTCCTCTGTGTTAGGATAAACAGTCTCTTGGATCAACATTCAAACACACTTCCTCCAGGACTCACTCACTCTCTCGCTCGCTCGCTCACTCACTCACTCACACACACACACACACACACACTCACACAGCCAATTACACATGCAATGTGGTTTCTGAACGAGGGGCTAGCTGCTGCCTTTAGATCAACCCCCTCCTCTTCTTGTAGTCCTCCAGGTTGAGGGACCTGCGGGGGGCACCGTCCTTCACTGGCAGTGCGTTGGAGCTTACTGACAGAGACTTCGCTTCTGAAAACAAAAGAAGAAGAAAACGAATGACCCCCCCCCTTCCATTCTGAATTGTCTTAAAACATCTGTATCTTTCACCTACAGCCACATAAATCCTCCACGGGAAATCATCTCACCTGCATTGGGAACCTGGAGGTCAATCTTGACATCAAAATCGTGAACTTTGAAAAGGTCTTCTGAGAGGTCACTGGTTGGCTTGGGGACATCTTTGTCTTTCTGGCTCGCTTGACCCTGTGACACACAGAGGGAAAAATAAATATCTTCAGTCAGTTTTGTCAATTAAAAATGCACTGAGACGAACTGAAAGTGAAAGATCCAAGTGGTGAATCACACATTTTGAAGCTTTTTCATGCCTGGAAGATTTGGCTGGAATTTATTTTTTATCTGTAACATGATATGACTGTTCAATCTGTTCTATTATTTGCCTCGACTTGTTCGGTCATATCCGCATTACTAATGACTGTTTAGCAAAAATGTACTCTTAATATCTTACAAAAGCACCAATACTAATGATATTGATGGAGGTATTTGGTCAAAGAAATCCTGACATCTGACTTTGTCCATATCAGCCAGCCCCACTTCCAATACCTGCTTCGACCTTAAAATCTACATCTACAGTGGTGACCATCAAAACATTTTCTCATTTGGCATTTATCTTTGACAGGCACTGAATCAGCAACTGCAGCCTATTCTCTCTGAGATGTTACCGACAGATTTTGACAGGCATTAAGTTACATAACACTTCCAAAATTCTACTTGCCAACTCAGCCTTTGTACAAAAGGCTGCAATGTTCACTTGTTCTGAAGAGTCTCTCAGAGGTTTAATACCAGCACACAGTTAAACAGTCAAATCTTCGCAACAAAAACATGCTGATAACATCCGAACATGCTGATAAGTATAATCTCACTGGCCTAGTCACTCTTTTCTGGTGTTCCTCTGAAAGCAAAGATACCTGTGAAATGCCATCTATTATTTAGTATGACGCATGACAATGTGATCAGGAACCACGAGCAAATAGACCGCATCATCCACCTGAGCAAACAGTGTCTGTGTGTCACCATGCTACAAGTTACATTTCACCACTTCCTGATCAATACAACACGTGATGCTAAAGGCAAAATAGAGGATTTGACAGTGACCTTCTTAACAACCCACTGAATAAGACTCAGACTCTCATCATGGTCCTCCTTTAACCCCTCAGGAAGTCTGGACTTGAACAAATGGATTCTAAGGCAGAGACGGTTCTGAGCAAATCTGCTGCAGCATTTGTAGTGAAATTAAACTCAGCTTATGAAAAGCTGTGTGAGTCAATTTTTTCCAAAAATTAGGTCAGTTAAATAAATTTTAGATGAACATTTTATCCAGCTGATTACTTACTAATTAAACATTTCATGTTCTGTTTTACTGTCAGGAGCTGCCGGCCTGGTGCAAAAATCACCCTGTACAGTAAAAGCTGTAAGTGGATCTATTAAGTTAATTGTAATTTTCCAAGTCTCTCTGTTTAGTCTTGCTCACTCTAGTACAATATCAAATCAGAATATTTTTTAACTTAAAAGATTTATATGATACTTGCTCTTTTTCAGCTTATTACGCTCACTATGAAAACTGGAAAATAAAACTTTCTCCTTTATTACATTTCTAAAAAGCTGAAAAATTATGTCTTTATACCAACATCAACAAATGTCCAAAAATATGAGGATATTATGATCGCCCACTCTTAGTCTGAACCATAGTGGAAAAGTTTAGTAGGCTGCATTTCTCTTCGCTCCAGACTATGTTTACTCTTGCTTCATTTTCTAGGCTTTCCAAGCATGAGTAACTGCAGGCTATTAGATGTCAACATCTGCCTCACAGACATAAAATTTTAGGGCTGTTCCCTGCAGTTGGCTCCGATTATGTTTTCACTTCAATGAACCTTTTTGCAGTTTGCATGGGAAATGACGGACGTCTGCACTTCAGGTGATCTAGGCGGGGCTCTTTGGTACCATCCTAGATCAAATCAGGGTTTCTACCCCTTTCCTAAGATTAAATTCAAGACTTTTTCAAGACCCAAATAAAGCATTTCAAGACCTTATGCATGTTAAAAAACACCCATCTGCTCAGTCAAATCTCTGCCCTTTTCTCGTATTGAATTTCAAATTTGATTTTCAAGACTTTTTCAAGACCTGCAGAAACTCCATCAAGTGCCATTGTTCTCACCTGCCCCATCACAACAAATCAAAAGGAGTCAACACACAGAGTCTGAACAAACTGCTCCACACATCCTTGGTGTGCACAAAACCAAGTAATACCCTCAGTTGCCCATCCTTACCAGTTTGTTCTTCTCTGCAGCATTAGGATCTTGCCCTGACCCTGAGCCGTACTTCTGGTTTAGGTGAGCGAGGATAGCTGCGTGGACTGAGGGGTCTCTGGCCTGTCACAGAATGAAACAACCTTGGATTAACCGTGGAGGATTCAGCAGTAATTAATTGCACTGTGCATAGCTTACTTTAGAAAATCTTAGGTTACACAATCACAGAAATCTTACATTAGAAACCATAGTGGGTTTGCACTGTCTTCGGGTGAAAGGATCCATCTGCTGGTTCTTTGAATTTTGTCCTTCAGCCTGGGAGGAAGAAAACAGGCAAGGGCAAAGTCAGGTGGTTTAAACTTGAGTACACAAAAGTATGAAGGTATGAAGGTAAAGGTGGCACTTACCACAAGAGCCTTTTCAGATTCTACAATGTTCCAGCTCCTGTTCCTCTGGTTAATGTAGCTGTACGATGAAGAAAAATCAGAGTTAAGCACAATATTGGCAAGTGCAATCTCTAAAATCATGGGGTCATGGTATTAATGAAAGCGTGTAAAAAATGTCATCATGTAATTCCGCATTGATACATTCCTGCTGCATATTTTATGTTATAGCAGCAATAAAAAAAGTATTCCCACACAATAGCCCAAATAATCTGTCCTATGCTTTAATTTGGGTGAGTTGTGGGTAATTTCTTCTGAAAAAAGGTGTAATTTCCACTCCACAAAGCTGATAACTGTTTTTCAACCAGTGGGAATGATGACTTCTGATAGAAACAAGTTTAAGTGGGCTACTTCAAAAGCGTAAGTGGTTTATAAAAATTTGAATGCGCTATTTGAAAGACCAACGCAGTGTATCTGGAAGTGAAGCCAGACACATTTCCTCTTTCTAAAAACATTTATATCTCCGGAGAGATTTCAAAACAGTCATAACTGAAAGTGGCGAACCTGATAGCAGAGATGTTCTTGGTCCTCTGCCGGTCAAGTGCTTCTGCCCTCTCCTCCAGCTCATTCAGCTCGTCCTGGATCACTTTCACCTTATCGCCATCTCCGCTCTCCTCTGCCATGGCCTTCGAAACACAAACAAAAGGGGTTTACTGTATGTAATGACGGGACATGACGTGTGATACTTGGATTTTTTTTTATTCCTTCAAAAGGTTATGGACAAAGTTCCCCAACAGTTAAATATGGATGTTCTTTCAAGTACAAATTTTAAACTTTATGGCTTTTACCGCTACAGAGCCTTATTAGTAGATCTCAGCTGTTTTTCTTTGTACCTTATCTTTGAGGAGTTGAGTTTTCTTCATGGCATAATTTGGTGGTGCTTTCCGGAATCTGTCCTTCTCTTTGACAATCTGTGAACACAACATAAACAAAGGGTCTGTTTTTTCTCTGCACTGCATGATGTGTCAAAGCAGAGAAACCACCCAACAGAAGGGGAACAGACTTACATCCTCTATGTCTTTGTCGTTGAACTTGTAGTTCAGAGCCTCTTTGATGGACTGCTCCTTTTTGGTGATTTCATCAAGAGTCGGGACTTGCATCCCAGCCACCATCATCTGAGAAGGAGAAAATCAACACAAACCACATGACCTTGTGTGATCGAACTCTGCAGCCTGGCTAGTTCCTTTCTCTTTCCGTGGCTCTTGAAGAAATTCACTTCCCCTAGGTGATCTGAGGTTTTCTAGGACGTCTGTGCTAGTTCACAATTCCCTCTCCTCAAGTCCACTTACCGCCTCTTTCCACTTCATGAACTCATTTTCTGTGAACTCCTGATTCGACACAAACTCGAGTCTGAAAACTCGCGTGTCGCCACCATGCCTGAGGAAGACATACAGAATCAGGAGCCAAATTCTTGGAAGCAAAGAGAAAGTCCTCGCTTTGAATCTTGGCCTCCTTACCTTAATTGTAAGCCTTTGTTTGTTCTCGTTGATCCAAGCTGGTAAACCTTCGCCGTCTCCACCACATCCACTATTTCAGCAACCTTTAGGAAGCAAGAGAAAGCAATATATTACATGAACCATCACTGTTTAGCTTTCATTTAAGCAGGCAGGCTCATTTATATTCAAAACATGTCAGCACAAGACTTCGTGTCGTGACTGAAAAGCACATCACAATAACACAAGAGGACATTTCTATTTAATTTGTATACCACACGAGACAATTTTTCCAAGAGCCCAGCTTACCCTATAAACTGGTTTACTACTGCTGTTCCCAATCCCTATCCTCACAAAGCAGCCAGTCACAGTCTTAGCGAAGAAGGGCATGTGGCACCAGCGCTCCAGCTTGTGTCTGGACAGGCGGATCCTGTTGAGCTCATCTGGTAGTGAAACAGGCTGCGACTTTGGCGGAGTCTCCTCTTTCCTGTAGGCAGAGCAGAGCGAAGAATTAATGTTCAGCAGAGACCCAACAAACATGACAGAAATAGTTTTAATTAACAGACGTGGCTATTAAATCTGCATTTGAGCGATACTCACTCGTCATCATCGTAAGACGAAGAGCGTGAACTCCTATCACTTTTTACTGATGATTTGTCGTCGTCTTCCTCTTCCTCCTCCTCGTCATCAGAGTACACCTCGCTTGTCTTCAGAGGTTGGCGTTTGGCCAGCAGTTCCGCTGCTCAGAGAGGTCAAACGTCAAAACAATGAACCGACACGGACAGAAATAGGAAAATAAAAGACAGCAACGGTGCCAACCTGTTCTGTTTTTCTTTTTCTCGCGCTCTGCCTTCAGTTCTTCCATGGCCTGGGACTTCTTGTCAAGTTTTTCGTCGCGTTTGGATCGCCTCTCCTTGTTATGTGACATGACCTACAGAAGAGTGGACGTTGCAATCAGACGTGATGACAATATCAAGCCTATGAAATGCTGTATTCTCACCATTACATTAGTCTGACTCTCATGCTATTTTCAATGTTGTATAAAATGATAAAGAATAAATCTCTATGCACAAATGCACCAATTCATTCAATAATGCACATTATTTCTCTTTAAAGGACTTAAATGTCATTTTGATATGTTTGTGCAGAAGGGATTTTACAAGTGCTGGACTTCCTTCTTTATCTTGATCTTACGATCTGAACTCTGAGCCTGAGCAGTTTCCATTATCGAACAGGGACTCACATTTATCTTCATGGATCTTTAGGAGTGTCTAAAAAGCCGATGACGCTGGACTCACCACTTGTGTGTCTTGAACCTGAGATAGCTTCCGTTTTTCTTGCTCTTCCTCCTGCTTCTTTTTCTTCTCCTCTTTCTCCTTCTTCTTTGCCGTCTTCAACTTCTTTTTAATTTCAAACCTGTCAAAAGCATAGAAAATATAAAATGTGTGCATGCATGCATTTACAAACAACTTTTATTGTTAAATTTAATGTGTGAGAAGTAGATGGGTGGGGTTTGCAACATCAGGACAATTCAGATTGTAGTTGATTAATACATCATCATTTAGAGGTATAGCCTATTTACTTCTGTCTAATATAATTTGGCAGCAATTTGCATGTTGTATGTAATTAGTGTTTTTAACAATGACTTATATTTCATTGCTCTTAAAATACGCACATTACACTGTCAAGCCAAGCTCAAAATTACTGCTGCCTGACTAACAAAGATGCTCAAAATTCAAAGACACAGCTGCAACCGTGAAGTCAGTTAGGTGACATATTTTGAGGGATTACTTCCTGACTCACACTTCCATTTCTTCCCGCGGGTGTCAGGTGATTGACAGGAAACAGAGCACAGCTTAATGCAGCGCTGATAATGAAAACTCTCAACACTGGCAGAGTGAAATAACCAGAAACCAGAAACAATGACAAACCCAAATTAAGGCTTCATTTTTATTGTCATGGATTATTTCACTCAGCGGAAGTTGTTGTTTTTCATACGTTAATGAACAGCAGCAACCTCTTCTGAGCGCGGAAAATAATGATATCTCCAATTATACTGATTGTGTGCAGCCACAACCAGGAATGATGTACAGTTAAAAAAAAAAAGGCAACCAACAAATGGCATGTAGGTTGAATCAAATGCCACAACTCATTTGCAACACCTGTTTCACCCAACCCAGTTTTCTTTCTGCTCCTCGCTCACGGTGTCACTCACCGTCTCTTCAGCACCTCTCTCTTTTCAATTCGGTTGAACAGCTCCTGCTCTCTCTCCTTCTCTGTCATCTGCTCCAGCCGAGCCCTGTCCTCCGCGTCTCCCATCAAGTCGTCGTCGTACCCGTCCCTGAACACCTCGTCCTCAGAGGAGTCGGAGTCTGAGCTGGAGGACGAGCTGTTGCTCTCTGAATCAGACACCTCACCTGATGGAGAGCAAACAGCATTAGACATGTTCTATGAAATGGTCACATGCAAATTTGTAATTCACCATGGAATTCTATATACAATACAGAGGATGGTGAAACTAATAAACCAAATAACAGCTTATGAGGCTGGGTGATATGGGCAAAATCAAATATCAAAACATTTTTGACAGAATAACTTGATATCGATATTGTGACAATATTTTAGGGGTGGCTATTGGTACTCTCAGAAATATTTACACACAAGATTTTTGATAAACAGTATTGATACTGTGGGTATGATGACCAAGCAGGTAGAGGCAAATAAGAGAACAGCTACAACAGTCTAATAAGTTCAGAAAGTAGCATCCCTTTACTGTGATGCAGCCTTCAAAAGAAGGAAGAGACAACGCTTATGCCATATCGCAATATCGTTATAGCGATATCTATATCCCAGGCAATATCTGGTCTTATACCTCAATAATGACATAATATCGATATATTGCCCAGCGTTACCAGCTTATTTAATTCTCTATGATCCAGCTGGGATAAAGGGGATGACTATGTGAGTCACCTAATCCCGGCCACCTGAAATGTTCAACCCATGGCCATGGCACTGAGGTGATATGTGTAATCTACAGTTCATAATCCGTCTTGCCAAGTTGCTTTGTGCTGTATGTGAGATGCTATGATCCTGGAGCCAAGTTTGTCAGTATGTGCTGTGAAACTAAGCTGTCAATCAAAACAAATTCCTATCCATTTACTATACTTGGCACTTAAAGAGGTGCTAGGTAGCCCTGCTAGTGCACTTGCTGGAGCATGTTCAGGCTCTGTGGAGATTCTTACAAAGATTATTATTTTCATGCAAAGATAAAATAAGGAGAAGAAAACGCAGCTAAGCAGCTTTTAAAGTGCAGAGCACTTTCTCTGTGTACAGCTTGCAGAACCTTACCCTCCTCCGGTGCAGAGCTCTCAGCTGAACTGTCTCCATCTGAGCTGCCAGACGCTGCTGCTTTATTCACCCTCTTCTTTGTAGCGTTCTTCTTGTCAGAGCCTTTCCCTTGCTTAACCTTCTTTTTACCTTTGGTGCCACCGACAGTCCACTACACAAAACATTGAAAGATTCAGTGTTTTTGTTATCAAATAACAGAAATTGAAAGAAAATAAAGTAATGGTCTACTCTCTTAGTGAGAAAGGATTTCAGATGTACTTTTGTGTGCCTGACACTTGAGAAGAGCACACCGATATGTTTAAACAATATAGCATACATTTTCAATTCTATCCAAAACTGAAAGAGAGAGGTAAATTCTGCAGAGCAATTACTGTGACTGTCATACCTCATCGTCGCTGTCAGATGTCTCAGAGTCTGTGGAGGCAGCAGGCTTACTAACTGGCTCTTCCTGCTCACCTGAGTCAACCCTCTTCCTCTTTGCCAAAGACAAAAGCTCCTGAAAGCAAGAAGACGCTAATGTTGAACAGCTAGAGCATTCAGTGAACTCACTATCATGGAAAGTGGGAAAATGCGCCCAAATATTGTGGGAATGCAGGACAACTGAAAACCATGCTTGAGACAAGATATGGTCACAACCTCATAACACCATTGCAAAAAACATTATTAAGACACTGCTAACGTATAAGCATTGCCTGAGCTCCCTGCAAAGAACTCACTACTGGACACAAATCACTCAGAAACCTTCTGACTGCATGAGAAAACACTGTTTATTAGCTAGCTTTTTAATTCCAGTAACCCAAGGGTTTGACCACAAGGGTTGCAGATGACAGTAAAGGCACAACTAACTTGTTTCTCTGTGCTCCTAATGCTGGAGAAAAACACTAACTAATATATTTTAATTTAAAGGACACGCCAATTGTCAAGCATCTCTGGATGTCAAGTTATGCATTATATTCAAGCATACTGGGGATAATAGCTGGCGGGCAGCATCCCTGTGAGGCTCTGCAGCTCTCTGACAGGCAAGGTGACTTGGAGAGCTAGTTAGCTTGCTAGCGGCTGTTTGTCAACAACACCGAAATAGAACTTTAGCTCTGAGCCCATGACGTCACTCGGGACATAAGGTTCCAAATGCAGTGCGACGCCACACCGACTTCAGTTGTCTAAACATTTCACACTTTTGTTTACGTGCTAACACTCTAACACAGTACATGCCGTGTGTATCCATATAACTAATCGAAACCAGCAGGGCCTGTGGCGCGGTGCTTTCGTACGGTATAATGTTGCCCGACAACAGCTAACGTTAGTACATCTCTTGAAGTCTAACGTTACCGCTAGCATGGCTAGCTGCTGAACGTTAACAACGTTGTAGCTCGTACGTTGAAATAAAATAATACGACTTGTGCTACGTTAACCTACGAACAACACCACAATTTGACTGTGAATTATCCTGTTTTGTTAACAAACATTTTTTATTCCACCGAGCAAGTGTTTTACTGAAGTAAATAAGCTAGGCCTAGTTTCAGATTTTCCCAGCCAGGCCAGCCAGAGCGCAGTCGCTGGCTGGTTAGCTAACGCTACTTCAGTTAGCATACATTAGCTTCACCTCAAAGTGTTGACAACTTAAAACACGATCGCGTGAACGGAATCGAAAAGCTGTAACCTTACCTGATCTAAATTATCATCACTGGCACTGTCTTCAGAGTCTGAGTCAATCACGACCCGACCTTTCCGTTTCTTTACATTCACCATGATTAGCTACAAGGCTAACGTGCCAGCTACCTCTATGTCGTCTGAATGTTTGTTTGACGGTAAACGGCGGCAGGCTAGCCTGCCAGTCCTGCCGTGTTGATGCTACCTAGCTAGTTGGCTCTGCAGCAACCACACAAAGGCACTACTGAGCATGCGCGCTTTTAATACTCCCAGAGAATTGCAACTACATCTGTATCACCACCGATTAAATATTATAAAATGCTTATTCATGGTGGTGTTTCTCACACGTTTTAATCGACAGAATTGGGGGGAAAAAGTGCGGAAACGCAAGGATACTGATGGAGCCGAGAAAGGGAACTAATGTTGTCAGTGAGAGTCATTCAGGACAGAGATCCTTGGTGCACCGCGGGTGCGTTCAGAAGAAGAAACCCTTTACCTTTATACATTCTCTTTCCCATGTGTTTCATAGGCGCGTCTCTTCTACATTGAAGTTTTCTATGTATTGGTGTGCTGAACGCAGCCCAAGTATTTCCGCTTCTTCTCTGGTGGACCGACAACCTTGGATTAATGCACACGAATGGAAACGAGCAGTGTGTTTGTAGCCTGTACTTAAGAAGTATTTCATAGAAGGTACTGGGTAGTATTGTCACAATCATCAGCAGGAGCTCACACCGCGAAACTAGGTGATGCTTTCACCACGTCCTCTTTGGTCCAGCAAGACAAGTGTAAGTGACAGCCACAGACTTAAAGAATATTAGACAATATTATGGGAACAAATCCTACCTAGGACTAGGATATAAGGACAAAACTAAATATCTGGATATATTTCACCTAATACTATATAATAATGTGATGTCACTGTATGGAGGGGTTTGTGCTTTCATAAGAAATTTACACACAAGACATTTTTGACAGCCAGTAATGATGATCAAGCAGATAGGGGCAGAAAAACAGAACAGCTCCAACAGCCTACTAACAAGTTCAGAAAATTACATCACTTTACTGTAATGCAGCCTTTAAAACCAGGAAAAGACAATGCTTAGGGCCTATGACATAATCCCAGACAATATCTAGTCTGATATCACAATACTGACATATTGCCAAGCCCTAATCCTAGCTGGCATGAGTGCGTCCAGTGTATTCTATTCAGGTGTCCAAAATATCTTCCTCTTGTTCTTTTTTTTTTGTTGGTAGTGTTTAATGTACAACTCAAATATAAATTACACTAATTTTCCGTGTGATTTATCCCAACAGTGAACCCTGAATATCTGCATTAACATGTCCTTGCAAAGGATCACTCGTCTCCCTCCAGTGAGGCTGCTGGGTTTCATCCAGCAGCAGCAGCAGCAGCAGCAGCTCCTGCTCCCCTCCATCCCTCCTGTCTGCGTGTCCAGGAGGACTACGATCCAGGGTGAATACAGACGACCCGGCCAACCCAAAGATGACACCCCTGCGTGGATGAAGATCAAGTTTGACTTCTCAAAAGGCGTGGAGGGGATAAAGAAGCATTTCACATTGCTGAGAAAGGAGCTTTTTGACCGCTGGGTTGGTCCAGAGGGAAAGCCACTCATGGAGCACATGCTGGAGCAGAATCAAGTGATCTGGGAGTTCAGAGGTCCAGAGAGCCTGGAGCAGTGGACGGTGTCGTCTGATCGAGAGATCGGCGGTCAAAGTGAGGTTTATCTGAAGCTTGGTAAAAACAGCAACACCTGCTTTCTGTATGGGACTCTGTGTTCTACCCCTCCGAGGGACGGAGAGACACGATACAGTGGCTACTGCACCATGCGCTCAAAGCAACCCCTGGTTAGTCTGATGCTCACTGCTTTTTTTCTTTCTCCTTTTGTCGGATTCTACATTCAGGCTCAGTCTGGCTGGGGGTTTAATATCATCTGCCTGCCAAAGTGCTGGTGTGTGTTGGCCATGACCAGCAGGTTTTCCCAATCTACCAGCCACTTTGGCAAGGAACTGTAAACCTGTCAGAAGCAGGGATGGCCAAGAGTCTGCAGGTATTCATTCCAACCCAACACTACACCAGCTGTACTCACAGATTAGCTCCTCCACTGTGTTTTTAACAGTGAAATCACCTGGAGTAATGTTTGACTTGGAATGAAAACCTGCAGACTTTTGGCACCTCCATGGCACATGGTTGCCCATCCCTGGTCTGGTGGTTCTTTTCCTACTTGGCTGGTAAAATAGTCCAAATGTGTGCTGCATTGTGGGATATGTGAGCCTCTGTGGCTGCAGGATGAACATGTTGGTTTCTCTACCATGATCTGAATGAAATTAACCCCACAACACTCTTTCTCCAGACTACATTTGACAGGAAGAAGCACTTTGATTGGTCCAGTTTCAACACGTTGCATTTACGTGTGCGTGGTGATGGTCGCCCATGGATGATCAACATTGCAGCAGAAACGTATTTCTCCCACCAGAAAGATGATGTGTACAGTTATTTCTTGTATACCAGGGGAGGACCATACTGGCAAGATGTCAAGGTACAATTCTTTAAGATATAAATAATGAAAATCAGTATCAGGAGATATAATACAATTAATGTTTTGCTACTTTAACGTTCTTGATGTGGCAGTTTTGCTTTTGTCTCATATGAAATAATCCTATAGTTATGTGGAGTGTGACTTTCCTACTACTCCTCTGCAGATACCTTTCTCCAAGTTCTTCCTCGCACATCGCGGGAGAATACAAGACGATCAGCATCCTCTCTGGCTGGACAAGGTAGAGCAAAGAAAAAGACTCTTTGATTTGCAATTAAAATTTAAAACACCATGGGGCTGATTCATCAAGTATGTCGGAATACAGCGCCCGGGGCTCAAAGTTTTGCGTCCGCGCAATTTCTCAATTGATTTACCAAGCCTGAAAATATGAGAGCACAGCCGCAGTTGAGTTCATTTGAATGCCGCTTATACCTGCAAATACCTGTGGCTGGAAGAGGCGCACGTCTGAAAAGCAACATGACTTTCAGCACCACAGACAGCAGCTATGAAAAAGAGATTGTCAGCAAACGCGTCTCTTTGCAAGACAATCTTTTGTTAGCGCAATTTCCATTCCCTCCTCCCATATTTTTGCTGTCCTACATTGGAGCGCCCTGAGGTGCATTTGGCCGCATACGCAATTTTCAGGAATGGCAGCAATTTCAGCAGCGCAAACCTGCTCTTCTGCACCTTGGTAAATCAAAGACAGACGCGATGTGTCTCGTTTGCTCATGAAAAAGACAAATCTAAATAAATAAAGCCCCATGTGTTTGTTGCTCTCTATCAGAGTAGCCCTTGATGAAGACAGCGGAACTGAAAAAATACAACGGAGCCACATCAAATTGATTTAGTTTGTTAGGAAAAAGTGAATTCGCATCACTGCCTAAAAACTGATTTTTTTAGTGAGTTCTGGAAGGATGCATTATTAGAAATGAGAAAAAAAGTGTAATAAATATGAGCACAGAACCGCATCTCCTCTAATCCTTTATCCCAGACACTGACAAAATCTAATTTGATATCGGTAATCACATTAGTTATTTTATCTGTTTGTGCCTGCAGATTAACACCATTGGATTTACGTTGGGAGATAAAGCAGACGGTCCATTCCAGCTGGAGATCGATTACATTGGAGTCTGTAAAGATTATGCGCACACTGAAGAGTTTGCTTATGAGGCGTACAAGAGGAATCCCGAAGTTTGAGAGCTGCAGCACAGACAAACTATTTTTGGATCGAAGAACTGCCACCGGACTGAGACTGTAGATAAAGGAAAAGAAAGCCACTGCATACTTAGAGACAAGAAACATATTCAGGATATGAACTCTTATCACTCTTGGTAATAAAACACAAATGCAGGAAACTGAACAGAACATTTACTTTGCATTTAGGCGATGCTTTTATCCAGTGACTTGCAGTGAAACAGGCTCAGCATCTTGCTAAATGACAGAAGAAACAGTTGTAGACTACAAACTTGCAGCTACAGGACAGTCCCTCACCACTGGGCTACTATGTCTGCAAAATAAAATTGTTTTCTCAGTATCTATCCGGTTTTATTTCTGTTCTTCTAGCAGATAAATTGAAATCAATCAGATATTTACTAATAGCATTCCATTTATTGGGGATTCTGAAACTTCCTGTGAGTCAGATATTTCATTACTTAACCATATGTGTATAAATGTAGTTTTAGGAAAAAACAAAATAATCTGAGAAACAACTTTTTGTATGAAATGAGAAATATTTTCAAAGAACTGTTTTGCACCAATGACTTTTATATTGATGTCAAAAATTGACAGCATGCTAAATTTTTACGAACAAAATTACGATACAAAAGTTAAAAATGCAGCAAAACAGGACACTGATACTCTAAACAGTGAAATACATAAAACGCATCATTCAATGTCATAAAATGCTTGAACTAATGTTTGAGTAAAATGTCAATCACCACACAGAAGGCCGGAAATGAAGCAATACAGGCAAGCTGGTCTACTTTCTTAAACTGAATGTGTCCATGACGGACAGACCAAATATTTACAGTGGAAAGACAGGCTGTACAGACGTCTGCTAACAAGCTCAACACATTTACATCATGACAAGGCCTCTCCTGGCCCCGAGCATATTGTCTTTCTTCTGTTTTCTGTTTTCCACGTGTTTTGTTCTCCTCTCCTGCCTAAAATAAGACCCAGAAAACTTATATAAGAGGCCAAAGTTCAAACATAATTTCAAATGTTTTGGGAGGATAATCAATCGCCAATAGCATTAATTAATTAATAGACCTACCTTGTCTGGACTTGGTGCTGTTTGTAATTTTTCTGATGTGAGTGAGAGATCACAGACGAGTTTGCTGCTGTGTTTTCTGTGCCCTCTCCAAACGGCTTCAGTTTACCTTTGTAAAAAAATAAACAAAAAACATTAAGGTAAGGGTTCATCTGTTTACGATGCAATATTGCATACTGCAGAGAAATTATCGATGGCCTTACCTTTATGGGGCTTGTAGGTGAGAGGACGAGACAGACTCGCCTTCAGATCAAACGTTGGCTTCTTCTGTGTTCCAGGTGTGTCGGAGACACTCGTGCTGCCAGTGAAAACGAAAGTTCCTTTGGAATTCAGAGGGAAAAAAAGTAATTAGTCTATCCAGTGGTATAGAACAGTTCAGATCCTATTCTAGGAATTGATCTTAAAGGTACCTGGTGTCTTTGTGGCAGAGAGAGCTGAGCTCTTCATATTGTTGGGCTTGCCTCCATCGTTGGTCTGCTTTTGTGGGGTGGATGAGGTCACATAAGGTGACATTCGTGCCGGCGTCTTCACCAAGGACCTCTTATGCTCATTATCCTGGGTGGCTTGTGAGAACCTGCAGACATTTGGTTGTTCTGTGGTGACTTTAAATGCAGTATGTCTCATGCAATTTTAATTTAACACCTTTTAGGTCCTTCTTGAAAGAATGCTAATCACAACCAGTGTGAAGCCCGTTTTTATAAGAACCAGTAACTTTCACTATTCTTCAATTCCCACTCAGGAACTCCAAATGGTGGCTTTCCAGGCCCAGTGAACCAACTTAGCAGCCACACCATAAGTTGGCCGCTGGCATTTATCTCCCTCCCTGATGAAAAAACAACTCACCGAACATTGATCCTGCGAGTAGAGAGGACAGATGGTCTGAAAGAAGCATCTTCCTTCTGAGCAGGTTTATTCGGGGGAGGCTTACTGCCCGAGACTGCAGACTGTCTGGGCTTGTCTGGTCTTTTATTCACCGCTGCAGGGCTGAACATGGAAGCACGAGTCTGTTTTGCCTTTTGTAAAAAGACAAACACAAAAGTCATCATCCAAACAGTTTTGTAATTAATCAATATAATGCAACTGTGGTGCCTGTGCAGCTACAGATGTGTTGAATAATAGGTGCTGATACTCACTGCCTGGATTCTGCCACCAGTTTGCTGTGAGACGGTTTTCTCTGAAAGTTTCTAGGAAATGGAGAAAGTGGAGTTACAGTTATGCAATTTGGCATTTTCTGGATGATGTTTGCAACCAAGAATGTGCATACGCATTCATTGTTATAATATTATATACATTGCTTACTAGTATACTATAAGAAAATTGCTGTTTCAGTTATCCTGTTGAGTACCTTCAGTTCTTTCAGTGAATCTCTGTAAGTCTCCATCTGCTTGGTCTTCCTCTGGACGTAGGAATCGATGGACTCCATTTTGTTAAAATGTGCCTCATGGAGCTTTTTGAAGTCTGCACAAAAGACACCAAATAATAATTATAGTAAATAATTTTTTTGTAAAAGAATTCAAATATGGTCATTTGAGTTTTTGTTTCAGCAAGAGGGTAAAGAAAGAAAGAAAGCCAGACAGGCAGACAGACAGACAACTTACTTGGAGTATTAGGCTTCAAATAGGGCTTGTTCTTCCTCAGAAGCCCTGCATGGCGGGGGATTTTACCCGGTTTTGGTTCACGTCCTAAGTGCAGACACATTTGAAACATTAAAGCCAAACTTTTGCAACCTTCATTTAACATGCTTCTCCCGGTTAAGAACAAGGATCTCGTTAAGAAGCCCTGACTCAACAGACAGACATAACAGACATAACAATTTCTCATTGCCTGGGAAAGTAAAGGAATAACATTTATTCAGCAGTACAGCAGCCGCGCCCTGAAAGACATAGATAGCTGACTTCACACTTGATTTGAAATAAATAAATAATTGCCGGGCCAGGCTCGGACAAAATTTTTTCGGGCTGGGGTCAGGCCAGGCCTTATTTTTTGAGCCTGATCATAGCTCTAGTCTTAATGCAGGCTACCCCTCAGAGAAGATGCTGAGTTCAGAGTATGGACAGTTAACATTTTCATATTGTTTCGTCAAATTATGTTACTAACCCTCATTACAAGGCACAGGTGCTTCATCTTTAATCTCAGGTTGCTGCTCATCGTTGGGTGCCAGGTTCTCATTAGGCAGCACGGTTGTCCCAGACTCCCTGGTCAACGACATCCGTGTCCTCTTGGCACTCCCAGATTCAACAACTTCATCATCCTTCTGAAATGAAACAAC
>OMLF01028567.1:10922-45392 GCA_900302615.1 Holocentrus rufus
ACTACACAGTTAGGGAAAATAAGTACAGTACAGTACAGATATTGTCTTGTTATTGACATCCCTCATGCAAACAACAGACAATTTACCTTTCACATACTTTTCCCTTTCCCTGCAGGCGCTGAGCGTTTCTATGGCGACATCACAGACATGATTGGCTACCGTCCAAACCCATTAATGAAGTACTGTTGGCTCTACATCACTCCCTTCATCTGCTTCGTAAGTGTTCAGCCGTTTACTGACCATCACTTCATTTGTTTTTGACTTTCCCTCCACATTTATATTTATCTCTCTCACACATTTAGTACTACAAAGAGATTTGCAAGACATGATATTAAAAGTCCGGGAAACTGAGATATTGAATTTCTTTAGCTATGAGTTCATATAACACATTTTTGCATTTTTTTTAAAAATTAAACATTTTTAAATGTGTTGCTACCAATAATATTTAATCAGGAAATCTGATCTTGCCCCTCAAATGTAAAGGCTATGTGACCCAAGCCAAGTCAATTTCTGTTTCTGTTGGCATCATTTGACACTTGATGCATGAGCAGCTAATGAGGAACAATAGAAGCTGACAGACATAGGTGAGGCAGTGACTGCAGTACGTACGCTAATGTGATCAATGTACAATGTACAACATACAAGTGTTAACGTGCCAGCAATGCTTTACTGATGCTAGCTGGCGTAAGTTAGTTCACAGTTCACACCGCAGCTGATCATGCATAAAATCCAGCATGCTGATTAAAATCGAGCAATTCCTTATGTTCTTCTATCTCAGGCTCCTGAGGTTCAAACACATTGATATGAATGTAGGTTACACTCAGACAGTCAGAATCTAATTAATATTGCATAATAATCAAACTATAAAAAAATAAGTAAAAATGGACAGACACACAGAGGAATTTCTTTATCACATTTGAAGTATATAGCTCTGTTTGAATAAACCTTTCCAGATGTTCCTCAAAGAAATGAAGGACACATGCAGGACTTATTATGCTCAGTGAGAGTTATGCTACAGATGCACATATATGTACATATATGCAGACACACAGCAGATTTATTGTATTATCATAACCCTATGTTACTCATCTCTACCTTTGCCTCTCCAACTCTTGGAGTCAGTCCCCCTTGCCTGCCTACATACTTAGATAAACCCAAATCCAAACCTCAAATGTGCAGCACATTAGTGGGATTTAAAGACATCAAATCTGAAAAGATATATATGTTTAGACTCACTGCTCCCAAAGACACTATAGTTAGAGTGTGGACTCCAGCAACCTTTGCAAAATCTTTAGAGAGTAGTTACTCCTTTTTCCGTGAAATGAAACATGAAGAGGAAATTAATCTTTTACACAACAATTTCGAATAATATAATATAATGTATACTATACAAATTTTATAGAGAGGAAGAAATGTGAGAGCTTTGCAGGGATATTGGAACAGACAGACAGACAGACAGGCAGATGCACAGACAGTCAAGGTTTAGAACAAGGTTTCTGAGATTAACTGTTGTCTCCTTTCTGTCCCAACATCACAGGGCACATTCATCTTCTCCATTATTAAATACTCCCCGCTGAAGTTCAGCAACACTTACGTGTATCCAGTCTGGGCTAACATCATCGGCTGGTTTATAGCCACCATCTCCCTCTCCATGATCCCTCTGTTTGTGCTGTATAAAATGTCAAAAGGAACAGGCACTCTGCGACAGGTAATTTTTAAAAGTTCTTTTTTTTCCCTCTTTGATTGTATTTATTTTTCTTTCATTTTTAAAGAGGATGCATAACAGTCAGGAGGTTGATAAATATAAGACGTTTACTGAGCTCTATTGGTGGCCAGTAGGAACTGCAACAGCACCAACAATCTAACATTTTTTGCAGATTTTGAGTTTTTCGTGTTGTGTATTACTGGGAAATGATCATATTCTCCCTTTTGACTAGGTTATACATAAATTGACAGAGGACATATTCTCATGTATTTTTGATGTGCTCACTTAGGCACCTCCATTGGTGAATGATACTCAGCTCTTTTACTCCTTACTGTAGAGCTTTCATTTTCTACATGAGGAACCATGTTCTTCTCCAGTGTGCAATTCTACACTACTACTATAGTTTATACAAGTAACACCAAGTTACAAGTTTACCTTGTTGAATTTTACTTTATTCCTCTCTCCCCAGCGATTCCTGTTGCTCTGCCGTCCTGTGGATGATTATCAACCCTGGGAGCAAAAATGTCCACTGGAGTCCAATGGCACCATTGTCCCCACCGAACTCAAACCTTTATCATTTGTCGGGGGCAAAGAGCTCACTCAGTAAACACAAAAAGGTTCTTGGTTTTGGAGAAATGCACGTTTGTCTTTGGCTTGGTACGGGAGTGATTACGGCATTCACTGTTTGTCTGTGAGTTCACTTTTTACTTCTATCTTACATGAGCTTACAGGGATGATGAATGTGTGCCATCATTTGGTAAAGATGGACATTTCTGTTCATGCTCCTGCAAACAATCTTCACCTGTGCCAAGAGTCACAGCTGTAAAACAATCTTGAGATATACACATTTTGTAAAGCTTTTATATATTAGACTCACTTGTTCTATTTTATTATATGGCTCACAAAGTATATTCTAAGCCGGAAGACTGTTTGTACAGTACTGTGCAAAAGTCAGAGACCAGCCTTTAATTTCCATTCAGAACCGCTATGAAGTGCAAGTTTCAGTGTCAGAAAAAATCCAGGAAATATATTTAATACAAAATTATCTGATAATGCAATAAAGTTAACATTTTGAACTTACAAGTGAAACACAATAGTTGAATTAGCAAAGCAGGTGGTCAGCAGAAAGCTTCCATTCTCTTAAGGAGACTTGCTTTTAATTTCTCCAAAGAAATACACAGGGATGTTTTTCCATTCCTCTCGTTAAAACCTCTAAAGTTCAGTCTCAGTAGTTGGTTGTATTTTCTGTTTTTCACGATCCACATAATCCCAAACACGGTCAGTGATATCGAGGTCTGAGCTCTGGGTTGGCCAGTCTATTGTTCTGAGAGCACCGGCAGCTTCTTTGTTTGGTAATTATGCGTTGATCTTCTTAAAAGTGCGTTTGAGGTCGATAACTTGTTGTGGAATTAATTTGCTCCAGATCAAATTGTGGTTCACTGACAGATATTTAACACAATAATCATATATTCCAGAACAGATTCCTAAACATATTCCATTGGCTATGTTTTATGTAGATTGTATTGAAATCACTGATGTGTCATGTAATAGAAAAGCAACATTGTTCAGCAATACTAACTTTATCCAGGGATCCAAATGGGTCTCACCTTCCTAGTCAGTCTGAGCTGGAGATACAATGGAGCCTTCATTAGCCAAAGTTTCTAATTTCCAACAAATTTTAGGATAATACCCAGTAAGCCTTTTTTGTTTGTCTGAAGTCTTATTTTGTCTTCCACTTCTAAAGCACCTGCAGTTTATTTAACAGAAGAAAGCATGTAACTTTCATTTGCCTTGGCTGCATTCCCACTGACGCAGGTACTCACCTTCACTTGGGAGATTGCGGTAAACTTTAGACTTAATACAAGCTCATAAAGATGCAGTATACACCCTCATTCACAAACAGGATATAATTCCTGTCGTTTTGAGATAAAAATGACAAATCACAAGACCTGTCCTGATAATGCCAGTGCTGTTCAGGGATGTTCTATTCAATGATAGCTTTGGTGGTGTACATACTACCTGGTCTTACTTGCGGTGAATGCCTGTGTTGACCTGAAACAAAAAAAAAGAATGGTCTCTGATTTTGACACAGTACTGTATGCCAAGTTAGAACTGGTGGAGCTGGTAGTGACATATTTGGTGTATGCCTGGTCAGAGGTGTGTGTTATTTCAGTCTCATTACAGTAAAATTTACATAAGAATTACAAGGATTGAAGCGTGTAACTGCAGGAAGTACGCTTTCTTCCCAACCAGCTCTTAGTAGTTCACACTTAGACATTTTACATCTCCACTTACTGCTACCTCCTTTATAGGCAACTGAAAAAACAGGACTAAACAAGAGTCTTAGATATTTTTTTCTCAAGTGCTAGTGCCTCCATGTATTTTGCGTACGTTTCCACTTCAAGTGTTTATTTTAAAATGCTGTTAAAGGATAATTCCGGTATTTTTAAACCTGGGCCCTATTTCCCCATCTTTTGGGGTCTAAATGATTACTAAGGGCAAAAACTTTTGGAATCGGTCCAATATTTAGCGAAAACACCACAGCTGGCAACTGCGAAAAGTATATCCATTAAAAATGCTTGTTTTTGGCACTGACAGGCTCAAATTGTTATAAGTGTCTGACAACATTATGGAAAGCGCTGGCGCTCAGTGCGCATTACCTCCACTCTCTCTACAGCAGGTCTGTCCACTCTTGGAAAAGTATTTTTCTTTCTCTTTCTTGCTCAAATGTTGTTTTCAAACATTTTCAAACATTTTTGTCCCTATTAATAATTTAGACCCCAGAATGTGGGAAAATATGCCCCAGGTTTATAAAATTCCAGAATTGTCTTTTAAAGTTGGATAAGAGTATGCCACTTCCACTTTTCTCCCATTATACCAACATTGCTACTGAAAAAGTCCTGTTAGGCCATGCTCAGCGTCATTCAAAACTCTTCAACAAAGCTAGTTGGGAAAATATGTTGATTGTATGGCAAGGGCATCTCAAATGCCATTTACACCTCATAGGTAGGATTTATCCATATAACAAGAAAACCAGGAAAGCCTAGTTTAGGACCGCCTTTGATGCCAGAGAGGAATACTGTTAGGACCCAAACAGTGACCAACACCTAAACCAACATCTAAATAGCAATAGCTCAAGGTAGGCTCCTAGCTAAACCTTATTACAGTATCGGTAAATACTCCCATTACAGAAATTATAAACCATAATATCATCCATACCTTAATATATTCATGCAATTGTGCATACAAGCTAGAGCGCACAGTAAACGGTAAACTGAGTGAAAAATAACTTCGCCCATAGATATTGCTAAATCAACAGCGACAGCTCAGATTAGGCTGCTAGCTAAACCATATTACAGTTGTTCTAAAAACTGCCATTGTTTACCCCACCCCACACACACACACACCTACACACACACACACACACACACACACACACACAAAAACAAACATGTTATCTTGATAAGTTGATACAACCTTGCACACAAGCAAGGACGCACACCAATTGATAAACTAAAAAATTACATGACATAGCTTACCTCATCTCTCCAGTTAGCTAGCCACAGCCAAAAGCACAACTCAGGCTTATGTAATGTTTATAACTTTCATGATTCATGCACATGTGCATTTCAAGAATGGGGGGTCAGTTAGTTAGGGGAATACATTATTCCTGGCTGGACAGCTTGGGTGGTCCTACAAAAATGAAGACGAATATAAGATGGATGCTAATCTTATTGTTGAAGCCCCCTGCAGAGGTGGTTTGAGATGCATGTGAGACAGATGTTACATACAGATGTTGTAAATGCATTCATCTCTACAAAATGCATGTGACAATCAAAACTCCATCCAGACTATTTCATAAAGACATCCCCCAAAGCAGAAACTTGTATCTTCACAACAACAGCAACACAAAAGACATCTGAAACAGCATTTTCTAAAATTACTAACTCAGACCACCTCACTGAAAGTGCCTCTCCACCATCCGCTCCCACAAAATCTTTCTTGCATCCAAACTGACCAATGGACAGTAGTAGCACTTGCTATGGCCGCAACAAAGGCTGCTGATGTGGTCGATCTCATCACCTATCCCCTATAGTACATTCTCTGCCAAAAGGTTTTCCCTGAACTTGTAAAAATAAAAAATGCCATACAATCTCATTATCATGGAAGTGGGTACCATTTGCTCTCCAACGGGTGCAGAAAACAAAGTACTGTAAACAGGTAGTGGGTCGTCAGGGAGTCTCAGAAATAATCCACTGTTCAGCTCAGTGGAACATCATTCACCAAACCTATAGCACAGGAGGAATTTTTTACTTTCAACTTGCACAAACTTCATATTACCTCTCAGAATCACACTAATCTTAGTCTTATGTCGCATTAATACATTAATGTTACTCCAACATTTGTAACATGCATAATATGACAGACATACTTTAACATTTCACAAATGCCTTGTAAAATGGGCCTATGCAGAGTTAAACACCAAGTTATAAAATAAACATAATAATAGCAATGATAGCAAGTCTATCTGTCTCAAGCTCCAGCTGAGTCTTGGAGCTATATTTTCAGTGCTGTATTTTTTAAGGGTTTTTCTTTTCTTTTTTATTTTTTTCCTGATGTCATATCATAGTGTCATAGTGTGTTGTATTTTGTTAACATGTGAGTGTTCATATATATTTTTGAAAAGTTTAGCTCCTACTTCACTACCCTAAACAAATCATTTACCATTTAAAATGACATTATTGCTGTACTGTGTGTGTTATATGGCAACAGTGCTGTTAACATTCATTTCTGACTTCCTGTTTTTGGAAATTTTATTTGTATTTTTATTTCATTGTTGGTGTTTTTATCTTTTGAGTTTTCTAACAATCACTGAATGATGTTGGCAACTTTGCCCTGTGTATTGCTGCAATATATTTGTATGCAAAGTAAATAGTTGAAATATATACATACTATATTGTGCTATATACTTGTTTTAAATACCTCTTAGTCTTATTTTACTATAGTAAACCTCTTAATCTTCCAGAGAAGGAGAGTAGGTACATCATCACTGGTTAGCCAGTGGTTTAGGAAGTAAAGTCTAATGTGAAAATATGCTGACTGGCCTATACTGGGTTTCAGACACAAGCTACCATGACTCAAGATCAGCAATGTTACAAGACTGGAATCACTCCTGGATTACTGTGATGTGAAGATAAATATAGACTCATTGAATTTCAGTGTTTTACAATGTATAATCCAGGAGTCGATGGCAAGACATAAATCTCTAGAAACTGTTTAAAAAGTTTCATAACATGTAAATAGCGACACGATCATTTAATTCTGAAACCAGTGTGATGTACACACTTTCCTATTCATAGTAAGTGCCTTGTACAGACTTGTATGGGATTGTGATGGGTTCTTTTGCCTTTATAGCTCTGCAATCAAGGGCTTTGACTTGTGATTGAACACACACACACACACACACACACACACACACACACACACACACACATTCGGTTGTTTTTGTTTGTATGCTCATTTGTTAGTTCAGTTTGTGTGATATTAATAAATTGGAAGTTACTCAGTAGAGACATTTTGCTGAGTAGAGTTTTGTTATGGTGTTTCCATATTTCCATATGGTGTTTCAATATTGTTCTTGTATGAGTAAAAATAAATAAAGATCATTCAAAAAGGACAAAAGTGTGAAATGATGACGATTTACTGTCACTTTGAGCAGCTTTATCAGTTTATGTTTTAAGGGTACAATGAATTGTGCCTTGACTTATTGACCTGTCGATGAAAGTGCAAATTGAGTAAACATTAATCATGCCTTACTTACCAGTGTTGGGCAAGTTACTCATAATATTTAATACATTACTCATTGCTTATCACTCATTTTAAAAAGTAAGTGCATGGCTTTTCAAATTACTTTCAAATTAAATGTTCCTTTAAATTAATTAAATGAATCCCCTTTATTGCATACAGAGGATAGAGTTGTTCTGAGTACATTATTATAATGGTTGCAGCTGTTCTGTGACAGCCTGTAATACTCTGATTTCTGCACAAGTAAAATCTTTTAGCTGGATTCAAAGAACCACAGGAAATAAGCCGAAGTCAGAATGATCATTTCTGTATTTTATCCATTCTTCTTTTGAGACCTGAACCCTCATGAAATTCCCCAATTTTTTGTTATTCTCTGTCAAATGTATGAATAAAAAATGTTTGAAATGTTTTTAACAGTCAAAAGCCATTCTCACACATGCATGTATGTATCCTGACAAAGATTTTGATGGATCCTAATAAAATCTCATTTCCCTTGATTGTGTGATGTGGCTGACAAGAAAAGACACATCAACATGTTTTTCACAACCAACTAGTGCGCCTTCGGGCAATGAAACACGCCTTCTGTCATTCTGCAAGAATCTCTGCCAGATGCCTGTATTCATGATGGTATGATAACATTCTTCCACCTGAGAATGAAAACAATCACGAATATATTAGTAATACATATCTAGCTGCCTTTAACTGCCCCCAATAGGAATAAACTCATACGTATCATACAAAATGTATCCAAAATCACTGGCCTCCCCACCCAGTTGGCTCAAAGTTGTTCTCATTTATTTTATTCCACTTTATGGCCAAACTATGGATTGGATCTAAACAAATCTGTTTATGATTTTTTTTCCCAGTTCAGACTGCTGATTGCAAGTGTTATTGACAATGATTTTGTCTGTGAATGTGTGGTTTCATTGCACCAGGGAAACAACATGTTTTTAGCATCCTGCACCTCAAATCCTTCATTATGGAGTTACACACAAGTAACTTTTTGGATGGGGCACAACGACAAACCTGCCGGTCAGTATGTCAAGCAAGCAGGGGGCACACTGGACCATAAGGCATAAGACTTAAACCTGAAATGCAGGCTGTGGGAAATAATCCAGGAGAGGACCCAGAAATGTCTTCCCCATTTTGAGAGGCTGTGGAAAGAGAGAAGAGGGAGATCCCCTGCAGGTTATTTTTTTTTTTATCTTTTCTCTGTCCGTGAAACTGGGATAGAAATTCCAGGTGTGGACCATGCAGTTGTCTCTGTTTTGGGCGTAGCTTCAAGACAGTGCCAGGGATTTTCAAAAAAAGAGCCTGAGTCAATGAGCTGCTCCTCATCATTTATCATTTGATTTATTTGAATGTAGAAATCCTACCTTCCAGTGCCAACAGTTTCCCACAGCCAAGTATTTAAAAAAGCAACATTAGTAGTAACTTACAAAAATACCTTTTAACAGTTTTTTCTTATTTTAAGATGCTCTTGGCATTAAGAGGTTGAAATTAATTTGTCTTCTCTAGATGTCTTATGTATCTTTAAGTACTCCAAGAGATGTTACTCAGTGGAAACCGGGAAGTCTTTAAAGTGGATAATATGCTCATACTAACCCTAAAACATTTCACAGGTGCTCTTTCCAACTGCTGGAGCTGTGAATTTTCAAGTTTATGTCTATGTGGGGACAAAAGTTTGGAAAGAGAAAAGAACAGCGTTTTTGGACAAGTAGTTCTGACTGTAGTCAGAGAGCTCTTGTGAGACTTTGAAAGACACAGATTCACACTGATGTAATGTTTAGTGAGCAAACATGTTTTCTCAGGAAGAAACCAAGATATTTTTGTTAGCTTGTCCCTTTTATTATCAGGTACCCTCAGGTAGGATGAATGGGTGGGAGAGGACTGACCAATGTGGCAGCACAACATACCTAACAGCTTGAACTGTTTATGCATGTTATTCTACATAAAGTAATTTTGCCAGGCCTCAGTCAAAAGGTATTTGGAAATACCTCTTACTATTTGTTTTAACTGCTGATTTGGGGTTAGACTATGTCAGGTATGTTATCAGTCGCAGAAAATGGATGATCCTCCCATCTCTACCTGTGTTTTCTTAAGTGAAAAAAATTCACCCAACTGCCTCCAAGTTGGCTTAAATAAATGATCATAATGACAACTTGCCATAATTATCTGCAGTGACAATTTAGGCCTGTCATGAGATTTGAGTGATTACCAGGTTTTATTCAGGACATGCTGCCATGTTGTTACGAGAACTAAAGAAATTATTAGAAGGTTGTTATCTCTCACTCCCCATTAAAGATAAATAATCTTTTTCTCTTTCTCTTTAAAGCTGTACTGAATGTTCAATCAGGACGATTATTTTGCCTATGCAAGCTCTGTCTAGTTTTGCATGTAGATTTTCTCACCCTGTCAACTTTTGACTCCGTCTGCTGTTATGTTATTTTTCTGCTATTCACATTTGGCCAATGGGATCTTCCCACACATGCTGGGAACCAATAATCACGCTGCTCCCCACCACCTGCTGTGTTGATCATATCCACATGCTTGGGGGGAGGTCCAGCTCCAGGAATGAGACTCCAGTTGTCACGTGCAGGAGGTCGACCTTCCACAGTGCACAGTCCCCGTCCTCACACGGCCACCAATGCTTCGCCTCAGTGGGGGAAATGCATCTCTGCTGACCTCACTGAACTCATTGTAGATTTCATAATGGGGTGTGACCACTAAAATGTTTCTTCATCAGGTAACTACAGGTGAACCAAGTACTTTAGATTTACTTAAGTTAGAGAGATATATTGACTATATAGAAAAGTTTTTTTCTCCCCTCAAAGAAAGCTGTATCAAAATGTCTATATCTGCACTTGCATGTTAGTTCATCCATGGAAATCTAATGCATTCCTGTAAAAGCTATCAGTTAAATATACCAACAGTTAAAGCTTGGCTACTTGAGGAGTTTTGTCCAGACAGTTCATGGAGGAGTTTATAACAGGTTTGGGTCTGAAGTAAGATGGCTGTTTTCTTGAATTGGAATGCCTTATGGCACGTCTTCTGTGCTGTGAAGATCTCAGCGGTGCTTATCCACATTGCATACACAACCACTGCTGTGCTGAAACTGTAGTTTTACGCATGATGATTTGTCATATGGGAATCTGAGGAGCAGAAATCCAAGTTTCAGCAACACTGTTAAACACATTTCATGATGCGGCTCGGCCACAACATTTCAACTTAATGCAAATTAGATAACATGATATTTTTGGAGAAGAAGCAAAGCAGCGTTAAGGTTGGAAAAGTGTGACAGCTCCTGAGCCCCTGGAGTGTGCTTGTATGGGCTGTCGATGCTGTTCAGTGTGATTTACATTTTACAAAGCATGTGGTCTAATTACTAGAAACTTCCACAATGATGAATGAACATTTAATATTTGAGGATATATGTGTTCAAACAGGTGATGCACAGCACAGAAATACATAGTAATGTGGCACACAGCACTTTAAATATACCTATTGTTAAGATTTATTTTGATAGCATTATTGCAACTTATGTTTTATACTTTATCTTATCTTTACTAGTCATTATTAGCACCAACATACCAAGACAAATTCCTTTTATGTTTCTTAATCTACTTGAGCCTACATCTCAGCAAGTGAAGTGTCTTCAAGCAAGACAGAGAATCCTCATGTGACCCTGACCTCCTCCTGAAAGGGAGGAGGAAAACTGATAACTGCCTTATGGGGATCCATGTACAGTGTGTACAATATCTACAAACTGAAACTCATGATTCAACACTATTAAAATATAGAGGGGTCAAGAAGTGTTGTAAGATTTAAGTGTTACTTTATTAATTGAGAGCTTTTTGCAGGTTTCCTCCTATTCAAAAGTGTCATACAGTTTTGATCAGTTCAACATTAGATAAACTGTGGTAAATGTGACTCCTCCTCCTTGTTTTGTAACGAA
This sequence comes from Holocentrus rufus, assembly GCA_900302615.1. Lineage (NCBI taxonomy): Eukaryota > Metazoa > Chordata > Actinopteri > Holocentriformes > Holocentridae > Holocentrus > Holocentrus rufus. Next base: position 22,388 of record OMLF01028567.1, read on the forward strand.
CCTCGTTATAAAACCTGAGACTCCTGACCACAGAAGTAAACAGTGAATAAAGGAGCTAAAACTGAAACTGATGTTGGATTGCATTCATACAAAGAGATGCCAAGTCACAGCAGAGGTTCAGGGTTCAGTCAAGGATTCAGAATGAAATGATGCCATGGGAAAAAGAAAAGAGGTTCTGAACCATAAATCAAAATGTCCAGCTGCAAGTAACAGCTATTTGTTCTTGTTATTGTTGAGTTTGTTATTTATGTGTGCTTTTACTTTTCTGACACATCTAGTTGACCTAAACAAACATGCAACATCCTTTAATGCTCCTGTGGTGCTTTAGCAACTCTAGCTAAAATGTTTTGAATCTTAGAAGGGGAAAAATGCAGCTTAGTCTCACGAAATTTCATAAAATGAGCATGAACTCTGAAATGCATGTTATATATTGTGGCTAGGAATAATTATAATAATATTTTTATATCATTTTATGCATAAAATGCCAATAACACCAATTTGGTGCACTGCATGAAAAGCCTGGCAAATAGTTATATTAGACAAGAAAAAATATGTGGTTAAGTTGGAGCAACTAAAATTAGGTTTAAAATCTATACTTCTATACTTCACTTCTCAAGTTCTTCAGATAAGTTGGGAAATCAACTTTTGTTGACCAGACTGATAAAGGATCTACTGCCTTTTACCTATCATAGGTGTGAATCAATTCATAAAGTTGTATCTCTTCAGTGATGGCAACTTAGGCTATAGACATTATCATGATATAGATTTAATACTCAATGAGCATCTACTCCTACACCAAATGAAAACAGAATCATTACCTTTGCATTGCAATTACATCACCCTCACATGCAAGACCTAAACCTGTAGCATTCAGGGAAGAAATACTTGTACAGGGCCTTGTTTGGTGCTGCATACTGTAATGACAGAATTGAGATCTTTCTGGAAAACACATGGGGAAATTGTGAAAGAGAAAGGTGCCTCACGATGGTGTTAAAAACCTGGGTGGTTTAAGACTCGATCACAGGTGCCCTGGTTTGAACATCATGGATGTGTGTCAAAGGCTAACTATGAAAGGAGAGCTGAAAAGTGGCTACATCATAATCAAACTGGCTGAAATTAGTGTGCGAGTATGAGAAGTTCTCAAAAATAAGAATCAGCTTTGAAAAACCTGTTCAGTTTTATAGTTTTGACAGTTTTCTAGGGTTGATTCTTCTCTGTGATTTACATTATTCTGATGAAGGCCTGCAGCTAAAAGCGAAGCAAAACATAATTAAGTGCTGTGCATTGCATTGCAAAACAGTGTGTATGGACTTCCTCCTCTACAGTTCTGCCTTTCTCCTTTCGCACCTGCCAAGAAGAAGTTTAGGTCTGCAGACACCTCCACTCGCCAAAGGCTTGATTCTCAACAAGAACTGAAATGTATAATTTGGAAGCCTGATGAATTTCGTTGCACTAAGGCAGAACTTCTACATTCATAATTAGTGCTGTCCTTGTCTTGTTTTTATCATTCTTCATCTTCTACATCTCATATTTAATGTCACTGGGTCCAGACATCAGAGGAACAAAAAATGGGAAATCACAGGAAAACTGCAGCCTCGCACCGAATCACCTCTCAGTGACATGATCTTATCATAATGTTTTCACTGTTAGCTTCTTTTTTTTTTTGTTGGGAGCAACCTATATCTTGGCAACGTTTTGTTAGAATTATAAACAGTCCAGCTGTGAGTCCATACTTTTGACTTGGACAACTGATCTGCCTGGGAGCAGCAGAGTGCCTGACAGATCCAAAAAGCCTGAGGATGAGGCTTGTCCATCTTCTCTTATTAAAGTTAACAGTTTGGATCATTAAAGGAGAAGCTGTATGCAAGACCAGCTGAGCAGTTACATAGCAGAGAGGTCATAGTCAGAGAAGAGTGATGATACAGCAACAGATAAACTGCAAGTCTGATTATGTAACAGGACACATTTAATATCCGAGTAAAAGAATAAATGACTTTCTTTACCTTGTTAGCTTGCCCTCCATATCATAATGTACACCTATTTAATAAAGAATACAATTTTTTTTCTATGCAGTTTTATATCAGAAAACCATTAATTTTGCTTCCTGGAAAACAGCATCTTTCATGGTCACTTCCTTCTAGAACTAAATGAAAGATACTGGGTACCTCCCTCAGATTTTTAGACGACCCTCCCATCATGAGAGATCACGCATGGCAGGAGTGTTAAAGAAATACTCCAACATTTTGGGGTGAAATACCCTTTTTCCAGCTTACCCAGACTGAGACAAGATGTTCGATACCATTTTCACCTCTGTACGCCCACCGGTTCGGTTCCGATGGTTAGCATTTTGTGTTAGCTTAGCATAAAAACTTGAAGTCTTATTTTCCGCTTTGATACAGCTAGACTACTGACATCTGTAGACTTCAAGTCTTTATGCTAAGCTAACACAAACTTATGGGCTGTAAAATAACGAAAAGTATTAGAAAATAAGCTTTTATGCATTTTTTGCCATTATATGCCATAATAATGTTCCAAGCTTTTCTATACTTAGGAAGTATAGCAGGAGAAACAAGGTAAAAAGAGAACACACATCAAAACATTTTAATAAAAGACACTGTTTATTGAGTTCCTCATTTTCCATTTTGCGGAATAACCACAAGATGTAATAACAGTGTAATAATTTAAACAGACTATATAAATAAAAATGTATTGGGCACAATTTGGATGAAATGTAATTCTGTGTAATGCTTGAAGGTATCAAAAAAAAAAAGAAAAACTTAAACAAAAGAAAATGTAGTGACAGTTAAACAGCGTCAAGTCATTACAAAACAGTATCTTATTTGTTGTTCTCCAGAACCTCATGTCTTATCATAATGTGTTTGTGTTTGTGTGTGTGTGTGTGTTGCGAAGATTTATGATCACCTAATTTGTTTCTGCAAATGATTAGCAGAGAAGTTCTTTGCCTTAATAAAGTACAAGCTCTTCCATGAAAACAGACGAAATACTCTTATGGCTATCAGATGTCTTGAGCATGTTTCTAAACTGACAGTCCTGAGATTTGTCACCCATGCCACTCATTTCACAAACTTGCTGATAGGAGTTGAGAAGTTCAAGTTCATATGTTGATATAACCCTTTTTCCCAAAATAGGGATGGATGTTTTTTTTGTGGCTGATACTGATATCAAAGCTCTTCTCAGCCATACAGTAACAGCTGATACAGATGTCAGTTTTGTAAGAAAGCAATGCAAGTACAAGAAAACAGGTCAAAACAGGTCATGCTTTCCAGGAAGGCTTGTGTTAAGATTGGACAGATACAAATGCTTTTTAAAGCTGATATCAGTGGATACACGCTGTCTGTTGATATATATTGGTTCAACCCCATCACAAAACATCTCAGAGGACTTTACAGAAATTAGCCTACTTGGATTTAACCAGACCTACAGTGTCGTGAAAAAGTATCTGCCCCCTTTCTTTCTTCTTGCATGCCCGACTTCCAGCACACGAATGCCGCATGAGACAATCAAGGCTATCGCAACCTTCAGCTGTGTTTTTGCTCCCTCCTCAAACAACCAAATTTACAAGATAACAAGTAGAGTCAGCTGATTCAGCACAGTAAAGGCAAACTCCTTGGTCAACTCCGAGCTCATTTGTTATGTTTTTGGTATATTTTTAGACAGTTTATGAACTACAGAATCTTTGGAGAATGTTTTGTAGTGTTCTTATGTGACTACTTTTTTAATGTCACTGTCCCTTTAATATGATGATTATTGTCCCTTTAATCTCACCACTGTGAGACCAAAGAAACATTTACATGTGAGGACAATAACATTTCTATTCTATGCTATTCTACTCTACAGCCAGCTGCATAAAAGTTGCTGATATCATTCTGTAAAGGCTTACAAAGCCATTTCTAAAGCCGTAGATCTCCACCAAACTACAGTGAAAGGCATCCGTGTTGAAGCTTCCCAAGAGTGCTTGCCTTGCCAAAATCTCTCCAACAGCGCAAGGTGGTGAAATCCAGGCAGCAAAAAAAAACAAACACCATCCATAGAACTGTAACCTTATCTCACCTCAGGTTAAGTCAGCGTTCATGATTCAACACTCACAAAGAGGCCAGGGAACACCGCCCTCTAGGCACGCGAACGTTCACCTCACGTTTTCCACAAAGCACGTGGATGATGATGACGAAGACACCTGCAACAATGTTCCAAGGACAGATGGGACAAAGTGGAACTTTATGTACGATGCACGAGTTCCGTTATGTCTGGTGAAAAGCAAACACAGCATTTTGTACGATCTGAGTCCCATTATGTCTGCTGAAAAGCAAACAGTATTTTGGACAATACAGGTCCGGTTATGTCTAGCGAAAAGAAAACACAGCATTCCACAGTAAGAGCCTCATGCCAACAGGCAAACGTGATACTCGTGTCGTGGTTTGGGGATGCTTTGCTGACTCGGAGACCGGACATCTTATCATCACTGAAGGACTCGTGGATTTTGCTCTGTATGGGAGGCGTGCAAAGCGAAATGTCACGTTGTCCACCTGTGAGTGCATTTGCAGCAAGACGAGGACCCAAAACACACAAACAAGTGTCTACATGTGAACGGCTGAATATTGACTCACAACAATGTGAAAAATTGATTGATCAAGAACTAGAGGAAGCTGTTCGGTTGCAGTCATCACAGCTGAAGTCGGTACAGCCAGTTATTGAGTGTAATGGGGCACAGAATGGAGCCTGGATAACTTAGTTCACTAAATAAATTAAGGTGCACATTTTTTTTTTTTTGCAATATTCAACCAGTTTCCCTTTATTTCATATTAACTTCTGGTTGGAGATCTGAAAATTCTGGAGGGGGGATTTTTTTCACGACACTGTATTCCAAGTAAAACTGTTCAGTCTTTGTAGCACTGCATGGGAATGTGGTGCTGACAGTGTTTTTGGATTCTGAAATGCCCTTAAAGACCCACTCTTTAAATAGGGGTGGTAACTATTTGCATATTCGTAGATCGGCGCATACTAAATGAAGGCAAAGGTATAGAGCTACATCTAAGCCCTTTTAAGGCATGATTGTATTTTTTGTCATGGAAGAAAATTTTAAATTTTGTTGAACAGAGATTTTTTAAGAGTTTAATCAATACTAGGAATGTGTCTTTAAATGATCTTAAAACTGTAATTTCATTCGGTGGAAAAAAAAAAATTGACAATGTGTGACCGCGAGTGCTGCTGTTTTGCGTTAAACAAAGTGTGTTATTCAGTGATATTTACATCAGTCTTAATTTAACTGATACACTGAATTGACTGTGGGGAGCGACTGTGTAAAGGGCTGAAAAAAGCAAGCTCTGCCTCTTAGATAATACAAAAAAGACACTGGCCCACCAAGACCCTGTACACCAGTGTCATGTTCAGCACAAGGCACAGTTTGCTCTCACATCTCTTTCTTAGAAATGGTTGTTTCTCATTAAACCTTTGCCAATATTAATGAAAGACCAGGGAGAAGAGAGTAGGGCTGGGCGAATGGTCTGAATACCTCAGTATCGATATTGTGGCGATATTGTAAGGATGACTACTGATGCGTTCACAAAATATTTACAGAATGAGATTTTTGATAAAAAAGTCATTAGTAATATGGATATGATTACCAAGCAGTTACAGGCAAAAGCTAGAACAGTCTAATAAGTGCAGAAAATTGCGTCACTTTGCTGTAATGCAGCCTTTAAAACCAGAAAAGACAACACTTACGTGTCTCACTCATATCACAATATTACGATATCCAAAATCCCAGACGATATCTAATCTTACATCACAATATCGATATAATATCAATATATTGCCCAGCCCTGGAGGAGAGTATATTAATGTATGTCCTGTACGTTTGCAGGTTACATGACTGCAGAAAATAAGGCACTACTGGGTGTTTTATGTGTGTGTGTGTGTGTGTGTGCGTGGGGTGTTCAATTGGTAAGAGACAATCTTCAGTCCACTTCTGTGAGTCCGCAGGGTCTCCTGAACTCTTGTCCTCGCTCGTGAATCCACTTGTTTGACACTGTCAATAAAGACAAAGTATGTTGATACTTTATTACTTCAAAATATTTGACACTACTTACTTTACAATACTTATGTTAAAGGATGATTCTGGCCATAGTGAACATTAAGTCCATGTTCCAAGGGGACATCTGATCATAATATCTTGTCATCTATGCTCTATTTACTGTTGATGATTGACAATCTAATCCAAATCACTAAGTTCAAATGTAAAGATCATGTATGTGGATTTAAACGCACCCCATTTACTTCCCACTAGCACAGGACAGGCTGCATGCCTGGTTCTATAGTCTCCCTCTCCACTCTTGAACAGATTGTACCAGAACACTGCGGTCCCCTGTGGAGAGATGAGATAAACAGAATATGAGGGAAAAACACAGCATGCATATAAGATCCCATGTTAGATAAGAGTGGACTTGGAACACAAGTGGAAAAATATAGTCCCACACTGGATTCAAGCTGAGATCTGCTGCTTTGCTGCAGAAACATACTAAACCAAGTCTTCCTCACGTGTTCACTGGGTTGCCCGACAACTACTTCATTGTTTGCCGCTTTGCAATAAAGTATTATGAGTTTGAATCTGGTGTGAGAGCAGATGTTTCCACTTGTGCTTCAAGTTAAAACAACCACATTTCCAAAAATGAAATTTATACTCAGCAGCCTTTCTTCTACTGCCACATTAGTAATAGCAGCAGTAGGTGAACAGTCACAGTAAACATAAGTTGTGTACAACAACAGCAGTCAAGTGCATAAAACAATATATTGATGGAGGTGTTAAAAGTATACAACACCAGCAATACTCAGCAGCATAGTCAAAATATAGTTTTGGCTTTTAGCCTGGGGGAAAAATATTCGTAATTCGTGTGGATCTGGTCTTTATACTACGATACCTCCTGCCTATTGGCAAGATGGAAAATTGTGTGTCAGGTAGCAGGAATCATTGACTGTTTATATGCACAGAAGAAACCAGATCACTGTGGTTATGACAGGAAACCAGGAAACATATTTATATGTGTTACCTTACTCTGATTACTCCAAAACCACAGTGTACATGCGCGCAATAATCAGCTTTCTCCCCCTTAGCATTGTACAGTGAGTGTTGTAACCGGATTTCTCTTAATGCCTTACCCCGATTAACCTTTTTTCTCATTTACATGGCACGCCCCTACATGGTGAACAACACAATCACTAAAGTGCAAGTAAAAGCAGTGATTGATGAAGCCCGAAGCACACCAAGCTGGCTTCAAAGAACTAGAAGTTCAAATGGGGTTTTCCCCGCTACAGCAGAGCCTTGGCCCCACTAGAAGGGAGGCGCTTTAACTGCTTCTTTTTCAAACTTTATTCAACTTTTTTAGTCCCTTTTTAGCCAACCTTTTTACAGTATGCACACTGTAACTGATCACAAGATTCAGTGAAGCTACAGATGACTTCAGAAGTCGTTAAAAACATTTCACAATTACAGAGGCGTAATGGGCAATAATCACTGAGGCATGACGTGTTAGATTTCTTGGGTCCAGGATTAATGACAGATTTTTTAAAACAAGAAGTAGGTGAAGAAGGTGCTGATGATGGTAAAATGTTAAATATGACAGTAAATAAAATAAAACAGCAAGTTTCTCTTGGCAGAATCAACCCAGGACTGAACGCATATTGGGACTGATGGTTTTTAGAGCCTGGATTCACTTTTAAGTTTTGATTACATCAAGGTAACAGAAAACATTAATAAAACACAGGTATATAAGGACTGCACAGCAAGTAAACACAACTGCACGCATGTAAACAAACAGTAGTCAAATATTTATTTATTAAATTCTCATGATTTCATAAACACTTTAAGAATCTTCCATTTGTAGATAACTGACCCCTGTTTCATATAACCACCCCTTGTTTCATATCTAATCATATTATTCAGTGGAGAGTTATGCTCAGTTTGTTCATCTCTAATAAAGTTGCGTAATATCATCCTGGGCCCAAAAGATGTAACTGCAGACAGTCCTGCCAGATTTGATGCTTGTAAATTACTTTAGCTTGTAATAAAATTACTCTAACTTACTTAAGCTTGTAAGGAATTTAAGCAGAATAATGTACATGGAGACTTACATCAGGGCTTTGAATCATATTCAGCAATAATGACAAGCTCCTGGCAATGACACTGTTTGGCTTAGGGATTTGTTTCCCTGTGCGGATATGCATACTCAAATCAATCCACTTGCGATAGTAAAAACGTATACTAAAAGGCATGTTACTGTAATTTCTCCTTCTCTTTGGCTCTCACATACATACACACACAGCTGTTTATCACCTTTCTTGGCCAGATTGCTGCTCCAAAGTCGGGGAAGACCGTTGCTCCTCCGGCCTCGACATCACTCATCTGCCAGAGAAAGGAAAGACCAACCGGGTTGGAAACTGTCTCTGCGGTTCCTTTAACTCTTAAAAAAATACACACTGGTATTCAGTCATCCACAAGGGATGTGTAACTTTTAGCCCTTCTGAACATCTGGTTTAGGTCAACACGTTTTATACAAAATAACAAATTATAACATATGTTGCTGCAAACACATTTATTTAAGGAAGTATATCTGTTCAAATAAATTAAAGTTTATGGGAGCTTAATGATGAACAAGAACAAGGGTTCATTAACGATGAACCCTTGTTCAAAAACCTCTGTCCTTTTCCATCAAAAAAAAAAGAGAAGGTGGACAAGCATGGCATCATTGTTGAAGATAAACTTGTTTATTAATAAGGTAAAGCTGTTAAGCGGTGATGAGACAGTCATGCACTGAACTGCCCCTTTGTGAGGTCGCACTTTCTTTGTCTCATGTGTGTCCCTGTGTAACCCTGCTGTGGAGGTCAATACATTCTCAATAATCTCTGAACTGATATGATTCAGTTACTCTTCTGGGAAATTAGTTGTTTCATAATCTTCTGGAGAATGATGATACCTGGCATCCACATTACATAACTCAATTTCCTTTATTCCTGTTTATATTTATCTATATCTATATAAATTTTCCTGTTTTTCTTTTTTCAGTTTGATTTTCTATTTTTCCTTTGCTGTATGCTGTTACTTGTTTTACTGCCACAGGACATTCCTTCACAGGAGACTATCAAAGTTGACTTTGTGATGCATCTTAACCAAACCAAAAACTTGCTGCAGTGCGAACAGCAATCAATCATTCATGATAAAACAATACAACCAATGACTTCCATCATTCAGCCAACCACTTATATTTTGTTCTGAAAATGATTTTATTTTATTTTATTTTTTTGTTTTTGTTTTATTTCCACCCTCCTTTTGGATATGGGTTTACACAGTTTAGTGTAAGTATGTAACAAAAAGTGTGTTATAAGACTCTCTACAATATGCACTGGAACTGATTGACAAAAAGGTTTAGCCTCAAATTTATGTGTTTCACAACCTTTTGCCCAGTTCAAACCAGTAATGTTTTGTTATGGACAATATAACTGTGCTGTGACTGCACACTGCAGTGTCGCAGCACAGTCACCGCACGTTGATTAGTAGAACTGTAATGAAAGTCAATCAATCCAAGTCCAAGATTGAACCAGAGCTTATGTTTATGCCCATGAGGTTAAAACAGCATACTGATGGAGTTTGCCGCTAATGGCCTTTCACACAAACTACAAGCCCATACTTACATAGTTCAAAAAAGTTGCCACACGATTTCCAGTGCCTAATCTTTTGAAAGCATCAGGTTCATCTTTCTATGAAGATAAAATTCAAGAGTAAAAAAACATGGTGAAGATGCCTCACACACACACACACATGTACTTACGTAGTTGAGGAAGGTAGCAAGTCTATTTCCATCAACCCTCAAGTTGCCGTCAAAAGGACGCTGCAACAGATGTTTATAACATTTAACCCATCACTGAACACACTCACTATAGGAGTCCGCCACTAAGGGCACTAAGGATTCTGTACACCAAGATCAAATATATTCTATTTTATTATGTCACATTGAAAAAATATTGGAATGAAATTTAGGATTGAATTCAGCTTCAGTAAAGCTTAAAATGATTTACTTCAAGTAAATTAAAACCACTAAAATGTGAAGCATCACATAAAGTGTTAGAATAAATCATCAAGCCAGTTAATATTTCAAGGAGTTAAGCTACCACATAGGACATTTACAATAAAACACTGTGCTGAATTACAGTATGTGACATTTGTAATGAAGACAAACTACATTCAAGCTATGGCCCATGGGCCTTAGTGCAAATAAATTTTGGTTTGTGATCTATCATGCTACAACAAAAGCCAAACCATGAGCAGCTGCACAGTTACATAGGAAACTATGAATGTAGATCGCAGGACATTCACAGAGTTCTGCCATTGCTTTGCAAAAGTATTCAGACCCCATTATTTCTGCACATTTTGTTGAGTTTTTAATAATAATTTATATGGTAGTTTTGAAGAAACAAGCCACATATTACTCAACAAAGAAATACAAATAATAAAACTAAGCAGTTGGAAAATGCACGGCTTGATTAGTGGACCTGAGAGTTCTTACAAGTATGTAAGTTACTAGAGGTTATGTACTGTACTGCAATGTTTTGTAGGTGATTAATAAAATTTTTAAATCAGCTCCAAGACACACTGGCAGCCAGAGGAGCGACATTTAAAACTGGTGTAAAATGTAGAAGGTTTTGCACCATCTGGAGCTAAGTGATTGCTGAAAAATGTGTACAGAGCACTTTAAGAGTCAAGCCTGAAGGAAATAAAAGCATGAATGACCTTCTCTCTATCCTGTTTATTGTATTTTAGCTATGTGAAAATAGCAAGGTGGCCAAGTTTTTCGTTTATATGGAGATCAAAATTTAAATTGAATCAACGATCTCAGCAGGGTTTCTTGCTGGTGTGCTGGAGTCACCAGGCCCTAACATAGACTCAGTCTTTTAAGTTGCTCCAAAATGCATTTATTCAGCACTTTTTATCTAAGTTCTATGCAAAGCACTCCATTGTGTAATACATTTTCTTTTTGTTTTTAATGTAGGGAAAAGTATAAAATTAAAATAACAGAACTCTTATCATCTGTTACTTGATATTTAGATTGTATTTATTGGTAGTGAACAGTGTTTTCCTTTTGTTTTCCCTTTGTCTTTCTTGCTAAAAAAGTCCCTTCACGGGAGGGAAGGGACATGACCTCAGCTTGGTGGGGATACATACAGCATGTGGTTCATTTATTTAATAAATGTCATCCTTAGATTAAGGAAATAAAATAAAAATAACATTAATCATCCCTCTAGGCACAGTCAGTGCCTAGAGGGTTGTCCATTGTAGGTTTTGACAGACAAACTAGACAGGGAGTACTATTGTCTTACACTGTGATGGGAGCGTGGTGATTCAGACTTTTTTGACACCCAGAGGAGTCATGCGCCCATTTTTTGAGGGAGCTGCATGCACCCACATGGGGATGGGAGGATGGACGGCCTATACCCAGCTGAATTCTGCATTGGTTCAGCTACGTTTTTATAGAAAAAAACTTGTCTATGCTGCGATTGCAGTTTAAGTGTCGGATGCAATTTTATTTTTATAGAAATAAACAGAGTTTAAAACATTTGAGGGGTCATGTGCCTCTTTCATTTGAATCTTATCCATGCATTTTGAAATAACTTTATAGCATAACAAAATGTCCCAAAACTCAAGGAGTTGGAATACTTCTGCAAGACACTGTATAGGAGGCAAGTGACAACAACACCTGGCATGTCAGGAACATGCCAGCAAACTGCAGGAAAGCGGGAAGCCACTTAATTATAGCGTGCACACATGTATTTACATGTGAACAGTAAATATGTGCATACAGTACATAAGAATGCACAACACACACACAGACACAAAGTGCACTTACCCTTGAGAAGTCATAATGTGGCTCATACTGTCCTCCAACACCATAGTTAGCAACCTAATCGTCCACAGAGACAGATATGTCACAGAAAATCTAAGGTGGTCCAGTACAATAAAAAAAATGTACTGGTAAAAATACAGGGCACCCATGAATCACGGGGGAAGGTTTTGACAAAACAAAGAACACAATTTGTTGATTACAACATGAAGTCTTCCTCATCTAATAATAACCTGTAGGTATAGTACAAGTTCAGTTAGTTAAATTCAGAGTTTTTATGATATTCCTTCACTGAGGTATAGTTATGTATGTTTGTTGACCAAGCTCGGAAGAATGTTAGCCACATTAGAACCAGAGGACAGAAATTTGCTCTTTGACTGGGATCCGACTTCTGACGATCAAAGGTTAAAGTTAAGATACACTACACTGCATGTATACTATAACTTCTTGTGATCCACCTGCAGCATGGCACGTTTAAGCTGCTAGATCCGTCCCATTCTTGTTCCACTGTAGTCTGCTGGTGTTTTTTTTGCACACATCTACATACAGGTAAATGAGTACACGTATCTGGTTTTGCTCCTTTTACCATAAAAAGCTTAAGATTTATTTAGCAATTCTAGTATATGTGCTGTCAGCTAAAACTGAAAAGAAAGAAAGAAAGAAAGGAAGAAAGAAGGAAAGTAAGAAATAAAGAAAGAAAAGCCTCTCAGTGGCTATCCATAACAGTGACAGAGTGCATGTCCAGTTGCTTTGTAAAAGTCAGTCGTGTTCGTAGGAATATTTTGAGCAGATGATTCTGTGTAATTCTGAAGATAAATTACAGTACCTGCAGTAACTCAGCAGTCTCCACTGTAAGGCCTGTTATGTCCTCTATTCTCTGGTTGACTCTGGCTATGACAGGGTCATCCTCTGCTTCCAACCATGCACTGTAGAAACACACACACACACACACACACACATTCATGCATTTAAGCCTCGGATGCATACTTGACTTTCAACACCCAGAAAACCAGAAAGTGAAGGGGAGCTATTATATTTTTGGCAGAAAAGATGACTGCATATAAAACCTGCAGGTCTCTTTACTTGTGCAAATCAACCACTGCGTCTTGCACCGTTGAATTGGTCATTGAGTGCAAATAAATTTTTGTTCCACCTGTGTCCTTTGGTAATTTTGTGGCTTGCCATGACATCATTTGTGCCAAAATGGGAGGCAAGTGCCCTAAAGGGGAGTGTTGTTAAAAATTGTGTGGTGCAGTGCAATTTTATACACTTGTGCCTCGGCCTCCTCAGGCACCTGTTAGTGTCTACACACCATTTTTGTGTCTTTAACTGCCAGAGACGCACCCATATGCTCATCCAAAAATGCCACGTTATCAGGATACAACAAGTGCATGCACCACCATCTTCTTTCCAACAGCTACAGAAAAAGACCTAAGGCTGCAATGAATAACATGATGTGTTGCAGCAGAATCGGTTGCCATGGTTAAATTTGACAGGAGCAAGATGAGAAACAAGTGCATTTTTTCCCTTGCTGGTACGTCAAAACCTTTAATTCTGCCCCATGCTATCAATAAATAAATGAATGAAGTTCATTAGAGGACACCAAAGAACCAAAGGACTCACCTTTTTGATACTCTGTAGTTAGCTGTGGTCAAGACGCCTGTTTTGGGGTCACGAACAGTGGCTCTGGCAAGCTTAAAAAAACAAATAAAAAAATTGCAATTAAAAACATGAGAGACTGAACAAATGGTTTCCATCCAGTTCATGCACACATCCTCTGTAACTGACACTGTTTTCATGTGCGGCCTAATATAATTTGATATCAGGATCCCAAGTTCGTCCAAAGCTTTCCTCCCTTCTGCAACCACATTTTCCTGTTTGACATGGAGGCCTATCAATCTCATGTGCCAAACCAAGCTCTTCATTTACTCGAAAGCAGATTTATAGATTAGGCTCTGGGTTATTATGCAGGAGAAGGAGAACTGCTTGTGTGCGGTCTGGGAAAGTACTTTTTTTTTAAACTTTCAAATAATACTCTCATATTAACTTCAGAGTCAGTTTGCCCCATATTTAATTTCATAAGCCTCATAAGCCAGATATACACATAAGCCAGTGATCAAATGGTCACCATAAAGTATGTATTGGGATATTTCCTCGTGCATGGTGTTTTCCCAGTCTCGCCACATTTATCGGGTTGGAACTGCTAAACACAGAGAAGAGGTGGACAGGGAAAGGAGAGCACTATCATAAATGACAGTTTGCATCAAAGTCATGAGTCCTTGAGTGAACTCAAAGGCCTTTGAGTTCATTCAAGGACTCATGACTTTTGTCTCAGTGTGTTGAAGCACCATTTAGAAACAGCCAACATGCTCAAGGCAACGTTGAGGAAATTTTAGATTCATCATTTGGGTTTACCAGGTGAGATTATTGCTGTATTTTCCTGTTATTGCAATGGCATTTAGTTTGTGTTTGGGCCTGTTTGACATTGTTATTGAGTGTTGCATTGATTACAATTTTCAACAAGTTGTGGTAAGCATGGTTTGTTGGGTGCAGCTGAACTCAGAAAGCATTAAAACAGTGGGGTTCTTTTGTAGGCCGAACTGAGGTCATATTCATGTTCGTCAGTTGTCAGTGATTATAGCATAGATATAAATTTGTGTGCCACTGCTGGATCAATGGTGGTGTGATTTGGTTGTACTGGTCATGCTGATAATACATTGACCATCATCCTATGGTTCAGTCTGCTGCATGGTCACTTTGCATAATATGTATAACATCCACAAAATGTGCATGTAAACAAATTAGGGTGTGAAGAAAATGATAAAGTTTTACATGCAGGATCAAAATAGCCTAATATTTATTTAAGTTGCAAGACAACACTTTTGTATGTTTGTATGTTTGCAGGCCTTGGGGACTCACCCTGGGTTTGGCCAGCTCCTTGATCTTCTCGATTTCTTCGTCGGACAGGACGTTGAGGTAGCGCACGATGTGGGGGCTGTCCCACTCGTCCTCCTCCATCATGGGTTTCAGGAGGAAACGAGGGTTCCTGTTACCATCCTGGTAGCGGCAGAACAGGCGACTACGCCTCGCGTTGGTCTGGTGGAGATAGAAGAAGAGGTGATGATACATTTTTTGTACTTCAAATTATACAAAAAATATTATAATGATGTGTAAGTTTTACAATTGAACCAATTTAGATACTAAACTTAATATCAACCGGTTCATTGCAAAAATCCAATTTAGTATCAATAGACTATCAGTTGACTTTTAACTTGGTATTTTATTTGTTCTAGTTAGGGTTAGACTATCAGTATCAAACGGATACAAAGTTGTTAATTAGTTAATACTAAGTTAAATATAAATGTTCAATAAGTTAATGAAAGTATTTAACAGGGTGTCTGAAAATGCTTCTTTTAAGCAGTAATTTAATTTAATAGGCATGTCTTCACTTCTGTGAGTGCAGGCCTCAGTCCTATTACAAATAAACTTCAGGACAGGTCATTCGGAGTAAATGTTCTCAAATGATCATAAAATACTTTCTTTCCTTCGTTTATGAAGATAGATTCCACTTTTCTATCCGATTCTGTATCATTTTTAAAAGTTTTCGGGATGCGCACAAGAAGAGTTTGATTCCAAAATGATTTACTTCTACAAACAATTCCTTCTGACAAAATGCTCACTGTCATGAAAACACACTTACAACTCACTGATGTAAATCACAGAATAACATTTCAGAAAATGTATTCAGTGGTAATTTTGAAAGGCGGCGAACAAAGTAAACAGATGTTCATAAATCACACAGACCAGAGACAAAGTTCCCACTGTTTCTCACCCCTTCACTTACTGTCCCCTTCATAACCCCACACTGTTCTGTTCTGTACAGGCGTCATTCTCTCAGAGCCGTGGCTACTGGGTTCATCCCCAGTGTACATGTGCAGCACTAAATGTCTGCACGTGACAAACATTGTATGTCCTGCAACAAGAGCGGCTGGAGAGCTTAGGGCACCTGCCTGTTGTCATTAACGGCAGTCAGAACCACTGAACCAGATCTCTGTTCAGTTGCGGTCTATTAGGACAGCATTTTTGCTGGCTTTGCTGTCCTGTCTCATGACTCAGGGAGACAGGACGGCGTGCAGGGCAACTCTTCCACGGGTTCTTTCCCCCCTCGTCACATGGATGAGAGAGAGGAGGCTTTGCTTAATCTTTGCCCAGAGTGCACCTTGTTCTACAGTACGGCATGCAC
Source organism: Holocentrus rufus (assembly GCA_900302615.1). Lineage (NCBI taxonomy): Eukaryota > Metazoa > Chordata > Actinopteri > Holocentriformes > Holocentridae > Holocentrus > Holocentrus rufus. The sequence goes on from OMLF01028567.1 coordinate 38,537, forward strand.
AGTGGTATTCAGGAAAACTCGGACTCTGTTTGCCCATTATAGAGATCTATAGAGGACAAGCAGTTTGCCCCTATAGAAAACAGCGGCTTATGGTCAGAACCCCGCTCTCTGTGTTGGGGTGCAATTTACCAGGGGATTATCTTCATCCACAGCCCCGCTTAGGCAGATGCCTCTGGAGAAAATCTGCCTGGCAGTGTCCCGGGCTTCTCTGTGTTCACCGTTTCTTGTGTAACATGTCTCAGCCGTCTATTGTGAATGTGCTTGGAGGCGGTTAAAGTGTAGTTTTATCGACATCCACAGTGGCAGTGGAGCGCTCTTTCTGACACGAGCACACTGTTTTTTGTCGGGGGTTTTTTTTCAGTCTCATGTAGGTGTTGCTTCTCAATGCATAACAATCACCCCTGCTTCTCTGCCAGCAACAGGTGGCTGCATGTTGTGTGTCAGCAGTTCCTCTGTGCTTACAGACTGTGTGTAATATTGACCAGCATTCAAAGGAGGTGCTGGTTCCTTGTGTACCCTCTGTGTTTCTGTACTTCCCACATCCAGTCTGCAACAGCTGGGCCGTTACAACACTGTCATCCTGCTCTTTTTGCAGCAGTGTGTTAACTCTGTTTGATGGCATTATGTGAATGTGTCCATTCAACGTGATCTAATGGCAATTTTGCTGCTCTCACACAGGCCTGTTTCAATTCATGCCAGGGCAACATGTGGTTTTTGCAATCTAAATGAGAAGCTTGTTTTTCTCCAGCTCTTAGATGCCCCTGCCAATATTCAGAAGATCTAGAGATACAATGTGCATCTATTGTTTTCTTTCCTGCCATGCCTCACCATTTTGACCCCCTCTCCTCTGCAGAGGGCCTCGTAGGCCTCTCTCTCGGGGAGGTGGTCTTTGGGCCTGGCGTAGGTCCCCAGCTGGATGGGCTCCTCGGAGGCGGGCTGGTACTCTTGCTTCAGCTCCATCAACTGCTTGCTCAGTAACCGCTCAAAGTAGCGCAGGTTCCCTCCTGCCCTCTGATGGCTGGGGTCTGTCAGCACAGGAGAATGAACAGTTGAGCTGAGAAGCAGTAGAGTAAGTAGGGGTTGGGATGATAATAACCCATCCAAATTAATTACAAGACTGACACATGGGGAAAGATTTTGGAACTTATACAAAATCATAATGATTTACTGTATGTTTTATTGAGTTGTTCCATTTTAGTGCAATTTATGGATCATTCGTTTTATGATAATATGTATTTCAGTGCTCTGGTAGACATCTTCAGCGTATATTTTTCTGACTTATTGTTCTAAGATGTGATTATACTCATTAAGACACACCTGTTCAAAACTTATGACCAGCAATGGAAAAACTCAGCGACTCCCAAAGTCTTCAAAGGGGTTTGTTTTAGAGGGAGTGAAGCACTACAGCTGTATGACAGATAAAGCATGCCCTCTTGTGGTCCCATTAGGAAATACATTAAAGGATCACTGAGCAGAGGAATCATCACAGCATATCACAGGCATTTTCAGCTGCCTCTTGTGTCAAAATGACAGGAACCTCAACAATAAACATGCTCTGCCAGCTCCCTCAGATCTTACTTTGGTAGGTTCAAAGTCTCCCAAGAGGGGGAAAATCTACAAATTAAAAGTCAGCTAAAATTACTTTCCTATAAAAGAGCCAGACGGATAAAGATAAGCTCTGAAACATCAAAACAAAACATAATAATATTCAGATAATATTCAGAATCAGATTGAGAGATCATACTACTCAAATTCTCAAATTACACAGGTTCCCTTTTAAGTTCTGCATTGATTTTACGATTTCCTTGTTCAAATACTTTGCATAGTTCTGCCTGGCTTGGCTCCTCCATACGTTTTGGAGGACCTCTGCTGGCTGTTTCGCAGTCTAACAGAAAGACTAACAATTAAAACTCACTTTTAAAAACTTGCATTTAACTGATTTTAATTACATTTATTCTGTTGCACTTTATCACCTTTATGTTTTATTATTACTGTTATTATTTTTATTACTCGTGAATTTATGGTTTGACATCTGTCTTTTATCTCAATACAGTATATTTATGGCTTTGTTTATGACTGGTAATTATTCACTTTATCTACTTGGGTTTTGACAAGTAGGAATTTGAACTGGCAACTTTTCCATCACTAAGCCACTTCTCTCACATCTTCCCACTTCGTTTATAAATGTTTCTAAATAACTGAAAAGGATTACAAATTATGGCTTATAAATATCTCTTTATTTACTATGATGTGACAGCATTTAGTGGTGTGGACCAGCTGAAAGCCCACTCTTCCTCGGTCCATTTAACCTGATATGTAAACGAGGACACCAGCGCTCTGTAGAGATGGCCCACAGCTGTAAACACAGCCCTTGATGCTGAGACTAAAATAGCAGTGAGAAACCATGACCACTTTCTCTGGAGGGCCAACACCCTGCTGCTCTGGCAAACGTAGAGTGGGAAGGGGAAAAGTAGTGAAATGGGTGTGACTCAGAGGAAGGCAGACAACCCACCAACTACTACTTAAGTGGCCTTGAGTAAGGGACCCATTTCGGTAGCCACCAGCAGAGGACTGTGGTTGTGCTGGTGGCTGCAGCGCCCTGATGTAAGTGTCGGTTATTTCAGGGGAGTGCACTGAAAAAAGACCAGTTTCAGTCAACCCGCCCTGGATAAATGAAGGATGAAGGTCCCACTTATAGCATTTTGTGTTTTACAAAATGAAGACCACATCACAGAAATTGTTGCTTCCTTTTGCAAAGCTGGTGCCGTTCCACATGAGTTTGTTTTGAAGAGCGAGAAAACAGATAAGAGGCGATGACAGACCTCGATAACAACAAATATGTGTTCAGACGAGATTAAGTTGCAACTATGCAGTTACAATCGTGTAATTGGAATACAACTGTCTCTTAACTGCAGAGTAAACTGATTGCTGTTTGTGCTGTACATCTATCTAGCAAATTTCCTGCAAACCTATGGAAGATGATGTTGAGAGCAGTCATCTCAGCAACGACGATCTGTTCCAGTAATTGTACTAATTAAGTAATTATCACACTCTGTCAATGTTAATCTGGTAATGATTTACTCATGTTGACAGGCTACATGTCTCACCTTTTAAAGTTTAGAGTGATAAGAAAGAAATGGCAGTGTGGTTGAGATGTTACATGGCTGTATTTGGAAACTACGGCCCTGTTTGTGCTAAGCCCCGCCCACTGCAACGATCCCTTGAGGTTTATTGGCCTGAAAAGTCAATCAGTTAATCTGTCCTGTACTTCTTGAGTTTTCCTGCTGACTATCAGGCAGATGACAGATGAGAGTTAATAAAGAGTTAAAGACAGTCAGAAGGAGACTGTATGACAAATGTGTGTAATATTTGTCTATCTGCACACAGATCTGACCATATATCTTCTGTGCACTTGACTCCATCGCCTCCCTCTTACCGATAGCCACCAGGCGCCGCGTCAGCTCGATAGCTCGAGGCAGGTCTCCCATTTGGTAGACAGAGTAGCTGAGGTAGTCCAGGACGTCAGCCTTGGGGACCTGAGCCTCCTCGCCGGCATCCAGCTGCCTCAGGGACTGCTGCAACCACAGCACGGCGTGGTAGTAGTCTGCGTCGTTGTAGGCAGTTTTTCCCATGTCGAAGCAGTCGTCCACAGTCAGGAAGGCATTGGAGTGCACACCTGGAGCAGGATTCAGAAAAATGCTGTAGTTACAGGACTTGAACAAACATAAACAAACTGGAGTGGTTGAGACTTGGAAAAAATAATTTGATTGGGTTCTAGATGGGAGGAAATTATGTTTAGTACCACTAAACAAAAACAGAAAAGTGGACAGGGACTTTATTCATGAAAAAGATTAATAAAGATTATTTTAATAGCTTTTTTCATCACATCAGCAGCCATCAGTCATGATTCATATTTTTCATATTTGTGTATGCTTGCTTGTATTTAACTTTATTTAAGTTTATTTTTCTTTGCAAGGAGACCTGCTTGTGTTTTCCATTTGGACAATCACTTGTGTTTTGTTTTATGCTCAAAACATCAGAAAATATTATTTATTTATTTATTTGACATGAAACAAAATTCGGCTTGGCTTGTAGTGTCACTGCTGCTCTGGAGGAAAAATGTCATGTAAATTTTGTGACTACACTTCCACCTTGAGTCGAACAACATGCAATTTGTAATTTTTATTTGACATTTCTTTAGTGTACATATTGCTGTGTTTGATGGACAGGTATGTTCACAGCGTCGGATTCCAGCCTGGCATGCCAGCACACTGTCAAGTGATAAAGTTATACAACGTGCAAAAACAGGCATGTGCCTCATTCAGTAAAGCGTACAGGCAGAAACATGCAAGTACACATTCACACACCTTCTCAAGAGAGCTCTACCTCTTTTTCATTTATGCATACACACCCATGTATCCCTCCCAACCCCACCCCACACACACACCCCCTTGTACCATGATCTTGTGACGTTCCACTGACTACTTTCATTCCCATCATTCATTCTTCTTCTCTTTTTTCCTTATTTCCATTCACCTTAGGTTGACACAGTGGGACTCTTATTTCTTCTAAGGGAAATAATCTAATAAAGATAAAACATGCTGTCTTACTATCTTACTGACTGCCTTTTATCAGACATAAGACAGTGGAGCCTCCTAGTGGCGACATTAAACAGATGACAGATTGGCTAAAGAAATGGATGTGGTCGCTAGAAAACCAGGTATTTTCAGTGGCTCAGTTGCAAACTGCAATGATTCTAGTTGTAAATTGGCTGCCTGGCTCACAGTGTTGAACATGTTTGGCCGTGTTAGCTTTCAGTTATCAAAATAATTACTTTGGTTGGGACGCGGCAGCAGAATTCAGCGGATACATCCCATTTAAGAGAGAAATGTGCAGATAAAAACATCCAAGTTTTAGTCACAGACCGTGCCAGGCATGATGAAAACACCATGATAAAATAAGTATGATACCATATTTGGTGAAAGGATTAGGCCTCATGTTACATGAGACCTCTGAGGCCCAGTCCAGCATTAATCCTAAACCTGAGCCTTAAATTGACCTAACTAACCTTAAGCATAACCCTTACCCTAATTTGAACCCCTTAAATAAGTGAGGACTGGCCAAAATGACCTCACTTTGAAAAAACTTCCTCATTTCAAAGTTTTACAAAGAAGAAGTACACGCACACACACACACACACAAATATACAAAAAAAAAGACTCTGGGTGGGAGCAGCTTTCCTTCCTCTCTTTCTCTTTCACATACATGCTGCACTGCTCTACCTCTCGCAATACTTTGATTCTCTCTCACACAAACACAGCCGATGGAGACTCTCCATGGGTGTTGCCGGAGTTACCTGGCAGTTTTCCCTTCGAGAAGCTCTCAGAGTCCAACTTGTAAGTGTCCTGGAGACGCATCAGTGCCTTGGCTGCACCCTTCTCATCCTCCTCGTCTGGGAAATACTGTCTGTGCACCGACATGTTGGAGATGAACCCTGCAGAGAGAGGGAGAGTTAAAAGAAAGAAGTTAATCAGTGACAAGCCAAATAAACCAGGGGATAAAACCCAGTAATTTTATGCGCTGTAGTAACATGAAATAAACCTAAGGTTAAAGTCTTAATCTGCAACATTCATGTGCACGCTTTTACATTTTCTTTTATAACACAGTGTCTTGTAGTTTTTTTATTTTCCCAGGAAAATCCTCTGGTGAACAGGAAGTGACTCATTTTACAATGCCAGCAGGAATAAGACATCACAGCACCGGATACACTGATTTCATTTCTAGATCATCTGTGGGGAAGTGCATTGGGACAACACTGCAAAAAAAATTATAATATTAATGAGCAAAATTTTGAAGATTACCACTTGAAAACTGGCATCTTCGTAAGGATTTCAGCTTCTAACTCTGCTTACAGGAAAATTTAGAACAACTAAAACTAACGAACGCGGTGATCTGGAAAAATTTTATCTGGAGCGCTCCTCCACATTCCTTTTCAGTTTATCACACAGATATCACCATCTGCTGCTCGGCCCCCTGTCTCAGAAAGGAAAAAAAAAATTATCTCAAAAGTGGATGACAAATTTTCAATATTTATTCTGTATGATTCCTGCAGTTCTCTGGTACTCCTGAGCCTGGATTTAACTGGAAAAGCTCCAGGTTCTCCTCCTCCCTCTCCCTCTCTTTCTATCTCTCTCTCTCCCTCACGGCCACGTATACAAACTTTGTTTTATGACACACACAACCTCCACCACATGGTCACGCTCACTCGAATCTGACAAGATATCTGCAGATACGGACACCCACAGAGACGTGTGCACACTTGTACCAGTTACCAAACACAGTTGGACTTCAGCCGAAACACACATAATCACTCGGTTATAGCCACACATACACATACACACACACACACACAATTAAAATGCACCAGCAAACACACTTAACACCTATTGGCCAACACACACATGTACACACGCAGGCAGAAAGCATGGCCAAAATATGCGGTGATGAGGAACAGCTGCACATGAAAAGTGACAGCCTGTGCTGTTTCTGTTAATGTGGGAGGCACTTGGAACCAGAAGCAAGACCAGATCCTCCCAAACACACACACACATGCACACAGGCCTATTTCCCCTACCATCAGAGGGGTCCTGAAGCACCAGGCTCTCCAGTTCGGACCACTCCGTGTTGAGCCTCTTCATCAGCTTGTAGGCGTTGACAGGGTGGGCCAGGTAGCCCTCGGGGTCAGAGGTGGACACTCGGGTCAGGGTGTCTAGTTTGTTGGCCCAACTAGAAGAGAGGCAGAGGAAGTGTTGCTGCTACTGTCAAAGTCCCCCTTAGGCCCTGTTCACAGCTGCGA
>OMLF01028575.1:15136-29082 GCA_900302615.1 Holocentrus rufus
AGAATTAAAAAAAAAAAAAAAAAAAAAAGACTTCCCTATATTCAAATTGGCCTTACATTTTACTCTGGTATTAATAAGATCCTGAATATGTCCAGATTGACCTTGATGAAACTTGCAGACGCCCTCATATTGTACAGCTGATGCCACCTCTATGCACTTTGAATGTGATGTCACTATGGCCTCACGACAGCGATGGCGCCAAACACCAGGAATAGTTCATGCTAACGAGGTCAGACCAATCAGCCAAGCCAATTAAGCACGTCTGTCTTGGTTAAAGGTTAATTTTAACAGCCTGTGTTACCTACAAACAAAAGTCAGCTTCCAGGCCTGACAATAATTTCAGGACGTGGCTGTTGTTTTCAGCCCTGCTCCAGTCTGCATCGTGCGCTGTGGCAACGCTCCAGGCTGTACCGCACTGGGAAGCCTGGGGAGGCCGGGCCGAGATGAGTCAGACGCTAAAGGGAGAGAGTGACGACGACAAAGACAGGGAGGGGAGAGAAAAGAGGGTTTCTGTGGGCTGTAAACAGCAGCCACAAAAACAAGGACACCCATTTAGCCTGAGGGGGGAATGTGAGGGCAGATGTTGTGGAGGATGAGGCTGTGTCAGTCTGCTGTGTTTCTGGGTTACACTACAGTTTCTCTGTCATGCACTGAAAAGCTTTACAATGAGGAAAACAACAGGGCATCATTCACCAATTCCAAATTTTTGTTCCCTGTACATGTGACATGTATCTGATGTTTTCTAAGTCAGTGTGCAAACAGCAAAAAGATGCATGGAGCAGCTTTATTTCCATATTTCCATGGTCATGAGGTGCAAAACTGAAGCCTAATCCATATGACTTACATACGACTTGCATTTGAAAGCTCAAATAAAACGTACCAACAGCGTTGCCATGACGATGTTGGTACAGAGGACAATGAGAAAGACGCCTTAATTCAGTCAAAAAAGCGAAACCTGACTGAAACAAGCAGGACAAAAAACAGACATGATCTTTTGACATTTTTGGTGTGTGCTCGAATTTATTTTCTACATCAGTGCTAGCTCATATTTGCACTGCTGTGAGAAAGAGGTTACGTCCTCGAAATATGAACAGGCGTCTCTTAAAAGAGAAAGCAGATGAGCAGGTGCATTTTATAATCAAGGTTAGTTTCCTGTCCTAAGTGGACGCTGTCTCACAACCACAATATTTACAACGAAAGAAAAGCCAGTCTGACTGCCCTTCTGTTTTATTTTATTCTATTTATCTATTTATCCTTTACTTAACCAGGAATGTCCCACAGAGATACAGCATCTCTTCCATGCCTTTTCTCCTTCCTGGCACGACACCTGCAAATCTAGAGATGCAGGTCATTTTCCCATCCACACACTGGCGCAGAGATCAGCAACTATAGCATGATTGCTTGTCAGACAACATGTGGTTCATCTCATCTAATGTGTGTGTGGCTTGGCACATGTGGACAAAACATCCTGTGCTTTTTACACATACACGTCTGAGTGAACGCAGCAGCAGCAGCATCACCACAGCGGGCGGTGAGACAAACACTGATGCTGCTGTCTGAGCACGGACACACTGAAGACGTCCTGTGAAGTTCACACACAGTTCACTTCTGAAGGAGAGCAGCTCACTCACTACCAGAGGGATTCAGGCACTTACTCTCATATTTAAAGTGACTGGGGAAGTCTGATGAGTCCAGTGACCCAGGACGACACTGTTGGACAACTGGTTGTTGAGCGATATAAGGTGCAACACTTTAATTATTTAACATCATCACTGCTCATTTTAAAATTAGAAAGCATGCACTAGAGCACATACCTCCACAACTCTATGCAATTACCAAGATATGCCAATTCAACATGATGGATATTCACCAAAATTTAATCATCCCCACTGCCTCACTCCACTTTGGGCAATCAGTGAGTCGCCCAATGACCGACTTTTCCATCAAGTGTCATGCAAATCCGCTGATAACTTTTAGATAACAAACTAGTAAACAAAATGAAGAGTAAAAATCAGCCCTGTCCGCTGCAGTGGTTGGTCCAGGAGGAGATGAATTACTGACAAGCTTCAGGTCTGTAAAACGAAAGAGAATACGCCTCCACTGTGGACGGCAATTTATTAAAACTAGACAGATCAACTGCAGCCTTCAGTAACTCGAGAACTGAAAGCAGGCTCTAAATCTACAATGGCAGCAGCTGAATCGATTTGAGCCATAAACATTATCATGATTAAATACATCAGATGACTGAGTGAGCAGAGTGACTCCCTTTTGCATGTATGTACACAGTATAGTCACTCTCATGTGCATCATCTCTCCAAAACTCTCTAAAAATACTGACATGCATGTACATGTCCTGTGCCTCCCCTTAGCATGGGATGAGCTATCAGTCTGTGGCTGTGTGGTGTTTTCTATGGCTTATAACCTCATTCTCTGTATCATAATCATATTTATTTCCACTGACACAAATCCACCTAAGGCTCTAGTTTGGGTGGAGATAACCGGGTGTCCTGCGGCCCTACAGTTGTACACCCCCCGTTTCCTCTCACTGCTCTGTTCGCCTGAGGGAGACCAATCGAGGTCGAAACATTTCAACAAATTCACACAAAGGGAGCATCATGCTATGTGTGTGATTTTCCCCTCTCCATTGTGCTTCATGGTGCTGCCACAGTCCACATCTCTTTGCGGAGTGCAGGCTGTGAAACGGGACGAGTCCTTGATAGTGAAGGTCCTACTCTGCCAGGCCTGTATCAGCTTGTGGCTGACCTGCACAAACCGCCCTGTGGCAGCGAGTGCCACCAACATCCTGTCTGTCTGCAGGCAGGATTACACAGCCATGATGTGAATATGAACCGAGATAAGGGGATTGGAGGTTTATCTGTTGTGAGAGGTGATGGTGTGATATCTAAACCGCTGCTCCAACCTGAAGATTACTGTGCCTTCACACCACAACCGACACAAGAAACCTGTCATCTAAAGTCCATTCATCTTGTATAATTACTTCCACCAATCACAGTGAGTCTCACAGGTGCAGCAGGTGAATCAGGGTCTGGATTGGTTGTGCCGGCGGTCTGAAAATTAGCTGTTCCTCTGTTTCTACCAGGTAAACCAGTGATTTAGTTGCAAGGTGTGTTTGAAAACACTGGAAAGGGGTGTGGTTTTATTCCATTTATTTATCCAGGGAGGTCCCATGGAGATACACGGTCTCTCCATGACCAGGACAGAGATATAAGAAGGAAATTTGGTTAAACCTCCTGCACAGGTGAGACTCATTTTGACTGAACTTGTGATTGGTTGAAGATTGATTGATGAAGACTGAGGTCATGAAGACACTTCACTTGTAACTCCTTGAAAGACAAATCATGAGGGAAAATGGACATGAATACAACTACTACTGCTGCTATCACCAATAATGATAACACCCAAAAAAGACATTAAATTAAATCATCATGAAAACCACATCAACCACGTGAAACAGTGAACCGGTTTAGTGCATGTAGAATAAGACAGGAACAGGACAGGAAACTGACAGCGGCGGTCAAATTCACAAACTACTTTCACTCGTTAATCAGCCAAGTAGATTTTAAATACACCGCAGGACATCCTAACGACAGACAGCTACCTGTCAAAGGACCTAATTGGTAAACTAATTAACCAATATTTGGCTGGGGGTTGAGTTGTTACTTCCCACCCTGCATGGGACAAAAACCCGTACAGGCTTGAGTCTTTAACTACAGTGTGTGTAATATGACTATTAAGTGTTTAACTGTATCCTGGGGGAGAGGTTTAATTAGAGGATGTCAGCTTTCAACAGCTGTGGGAACCTCTGAGCAAAATACAGTGTATGGCAAGATAATGTAGGCGTACAGGAGAAATGTAAGAGGAAAAATCTGACAATCTTACACCTAAGAACCTGAGCCTGTTATCAAACATTTTCCATTTAAAAATTATACACATCTTTTACACATTTGTGGTAATCAGCGAGAGCCTTCAATCAAACAGCGTGGGCGGGACCTCGGCTTTCTGCTGATGGAGTTTGAGTTTCTGTAAGTGATAAATCGATAATGAAAATAAGTTTCAGCCCTACTGTTGACTGCTGCCCACGTAGGAGATCCCCCACCAAAATTAAGGAATTGTTTACTTTCACTATTATTTCCTTCCCTAAAAGTCTGACTAAAGGCAGTTTGTTGCGTTCACAGGTTTCACTGCTTTTACAGAACAGACAGTTAAACACAACAAGCTAAAAGCTTCTCGGGACGCAGTCTGTGGTTTAATGTGGATTCATGTGGGGATTTATATGATGCATGAATGTTTGGTAAGCACTGAAACACTCCATGTCAGTCTATGATATAGGATTATTCTACACAACAACAATTATGACAATGTATAAATGACTTTGGGTCAAGACTTTGTGACTAAAAACGTTTTCATCTGACACTACCTTTATGTTTCTCAAACTTTTAACGACAGCCCAAACTTTTGCAGAAACAGTGAAAACTCTTTTTTTTCTACCAGCTCATCTCAGTGACTTCTGATCACATAAACACTCATTTCTCTACAGCTCTCAGGGGGAAAAAATCAAAAGCAAGTAAAACCAACTGAAACCCACACAGTGACTTGGTGCGTGGCCCAGGGTAATAATCAGGGTAATAACAGACCAAACCCAAAAAATAAATGACAGCTCGGCTGCACTGGGATTACAACTTCTGCAGGACAGTCTGAGCTCTTTCTCTTGTGAAATGTGTTTTTGTGAGTAATATGTGGTCTAAAAGGGAAGTGTTGCTAAATTCTTAACGGCTTTATTTCATTTTATTAACTGTTACTTACCAAAGTTGCATTGAATATAACTTTTCCAAGGCAAAGAAAGAAGCACAAAGAGAAAAGCTGCAGACAAACATTTAACAATCTACACAATTAAGATTCAGTAAAAAAAAATCCCATAAAAGGTAAGTTGAGGGAGATATTAATAACAAGACCACAGTAACATTTGTTAAGTCTATGTTTAGCAGTGATAAACGGTGAGCAACATGAACAGTCATCTCCAGCAGTCGCTCCCTGATGACCTCAGCTGACTTGAAGGTCAAATGCTGACCGGCTCGATAACTGAAAACTTTCCCAACTGAGCTCTTTCCCTTTTAAGGCCATATGCCGACGTCAGCAGGAGTATGACTTCCAGTAGAGCCAAACCAACTTATCAAACACGAGGAAATGTGAAAGTGGAGTAATCACCGTGTCAGCGTTGACAGAGAGACTGTTGCAAAACCCCCAACGAACGAGAGAGTGAGAGCATGGCCAGCTTCTCTTCAAGTGTGGAAAATATTACATAAACCTTCCTCATACTTGGTTTTAATACTTTATGTTTTGGAAGATCTGTTGCACTGACAGATAGAGCGTGTGTCTCAGCTGAGAGACACCTCCACCCTGCAGAGCTTCAGGCTCAACAGGCCTATAAAGGGTCGTCAATTCAGGGGTTTTGGCTTATAACTGGATCCTTTTTGTTCCCTATGGCAAAAATTAAAAATTAAAAAATGGATTTTTATATCTTATTGTGATTGTTGAACTGGGCAAAATAATGCAAGCAAAAATAATACATGATGAAATTATTCCATATTTTAATGTGTTATCGAATTTTTACAAAAATACTTAACACTTAGTTAATTAAGCTATACTTAGTTAACAGCCAGAGAGCAGGTGTCTCATGCTCACATCACAAAGCCACAGAATCAAACCCGCGTCACCACGGTGATAATATAGGTGGTACGCTCTCTACACAGTGAGCAACCAGAGCGCCCTGCTGATAACTTTTTGTGCAAGTTGGCATCAGATGATACAGCAGGAAAAATATAAATAAATGACTAAAGAAGAAAAACGTCACAGCCCTTTCCTGAGACACCGATCACAGACAAAGCCGAGCAGCCAGAGCATCCAGATTACGACAAACTGAGGTGTACCTCTGTTCACAGCAACATCGACAAAATCCACCATGAGCCTTCAAATACAAATCGCCTGTAGGATGTATGCCTCAGGATGGATTTGATTTCGCATGACCTATGTATGTCGTTTGGATAAGAAATGGAGGGAAAACAAACTTACAACTCCATGCAGCTTTTTGCTGCTCATTAGAAAGCATCAGAGCCGTGTCACAGACTTACAGCACATTCAGCCACAGTGTGAACGCAGTCTGTCTGTCCCAAGTTCAGGTTCGATTACGGGATGTGGTGCCAAAATATGTGTTCTTCCAATAATTTATCATAATGAAAACGTTAGTTTGAAGCATTAGATGCAGATGTCTTTATTACAGAGGAAAATGATTCTTATCTACCAGTGATAGCCCAGTTTTTACTGTGGTGTTGCTCCACTGCAATTCAATTGAATAAACTCCTACTGAGACACTGAGACTTTGTGCAGCCAGCGTTTCTGCTCAGAGCCGCAGCCTGTCTTCACTTCTGCTTTCCCCTAACAGAGGCTCAGAGACTTTCATCAGTCACTCAAACCAGTTAAACATCTTAGTCACACAATCTGTGGCTGCAATGATGCACTCTGATTCGTCAAAGACACGCTCCAACGGCGCTCAGAATTCCTATGTAATATTATTAGCTGTGCTTAATTGATTGCTATGCAAACTCATGCTTAGACACAACACACACTCAACTTATGAGAAAACTTTACAGACTTTGAAAGAGTTACAACTGTTGTATAAAAGTCAAAGCCACTTGTAGGATGTTCTTTACTGTATTAGAGCTGCTATGATCAGCACTTGGTGACACCCCTGTGCCGAAAATCTCAGTGGGATGTGAAGGTTTGTATGACAGCACCAGTGGCTAACACAAAAAGTTTTTGGTCGTGCATGTTCAGTGGTTGGTGCATTGTGGGTAATTGCACCACACACCAGCCATGTGCTATAATGAGAAAACACACACTAATAGGAAAAACAACTTGGCTGATTAAACAGTGAAATTAACCTGCAATTTCTGTAATGAGAAAATAATTGTTTCCTTCCTTTCCTGAACTCGACCAGGCTTCATCTGCATCTCTGACTGACTTGGACTGATATTGATTTGCCAATATATCTCGAGATTATTGGCCTTTTATTAAATGCTGGATATCAGCCTATTAGTGGCATCGACCACCAATACGATGATGGTTCCTGCCTGACCACAGCTACTTAAAAAAAAAACTCTAAAGCCAGCAATTAAATTTTATTTTCTTTGCACATTTTTATTTACTCATTAAATTGTTCAGTGATATTTTTGTAGGTCATAGCCTAAAGACAGTAATGTATGTCAGAGGTTCCCTCACCACTGAATATGTGGGTAACCATAAAACAATGCAATTAGTCTGTTTCACTGCATCACTTTATATAAAAAAAATCATGCTGGTAAGAATGAAATTCTTGAGAAATTCAGTCTAAAAAAGGAAAACAAGATACTAACAATAAATTTGTCAACACCCTGCTCACTCCACTCATCTCTGACACTTTGACAGGCAGTGAAACTTAATTTGGGCATCTGAGTCTAAAAATCTAGGTGGCTAGTGAAATGCATAAAGTGGCCGGTGACTTTTAAAACTCAACAGCCTCTGTAACCTGTCAAAGGTCATTTCCTGCCCCGTAGTGTAAAACACACTAACAACATGAAATGGAAGGCTTCATCCACAGGGTTTCGGTTCTGTGTGTGTGTGTGTGTGTGTGTGTGTGTGTGTGTGTGTTAGATGGGACTGACAGGGTGTCTTCAGTGAGGAATGTGAACAGTCCTACATCTGTTTCCCCCATTCTGCTGTGCTCATGTGTGCAGCAGATTAACCTCTGAGCCTGTTGGGATGGAAATAAGCAGACAGGTAGGAGAAACTGTGAGTCGACACGAGTGTTTCAGGTGCAGCTCAGGCCTTCTGCAGTCTGTCGCCGAAAACATGGAGCGTCAAACTGAGTATGTAAATATAGCTGTGAATCAGTCAAATTTTTACTTTTGCATTTTTATCTCTGTACAACCTTGGTCCTACAGACTTTGCGCTGTATTGTAGAGTCATGTAGAAAATGTTCACAAAGCCTCTTCACCCTTTTCAACATGGCAATCAATTAAACAATGGAGGGGGGCGAATTAGCATCTCATCTGACCCTCCAGCCACAGAGTAGCTGTGTGATATTTCATAGAAAATCAGTGACAGCAGCGCTTACATTAGAAGACATCAGCCAGGCAAATAATAAACATAATGACAGACAGAAAAACAGACATGCCTCATCAGAGCTGAGGACATTCCTATCAACTCCAATCAGCTGGTTATATCCAATCAAAATGGTGATTTATTCAAACAAACTATACAGTCACAATTTAAAGATGGGCTTTGTGGTTGAATTAATTCACATGAGCAGCACGTTAGTTTAAATTGATTTTTTGAGGACGTGACAGCCCTATTAGGAGACAGCTTGAAATTTCAATTTGTCACTTCCTGCGTGTGGAGGAGCGTCCATATCCGACAGCAGAATTAATTTGGGCAAATAGGCCGGATTTCTTGTCAATGGGATGGGACACTCTTCCCTGCAGCAGCTCCAATTTGATTTAAGCTTATAAGATGGGTGCATTTTTACATACAAATCTCACCAAGCAGGGAGGATGCATGCAAATCCAGGTAGGAGACAACCAAATAATCAAATATTACTCAGTGACAGAGGTCATGAAGCATTGCTGACTGCAGTGTGGATCTGCACTGCACTGTCAATAAACATGCATCAACCTGAACAGAGAAACTATTCAGTGCAATGTATGTTTTTACTAACTTGCTTCTTGTTGGCTTGACAATCAGATGGATGCAGGCAAACTCCTTCAGAAACAAATATGTTAGTGGGAGCATTTTAAACGTCAGCCGACTAATTACAAGGGGAGTAAAGGCAATCGGCCCACATAAACACACAGGAGACAAATTAGAGCGAGTATGACAGGAATTGCCTGGTCACAGACCACGTGGAGAATGCAGAAGTGAAAATCTGACTTACTCTATAACACTCATGTAAATTAACACTTTGGATGTTGAATATAAGGAGCTATTCATACTCTCCCTTCATGCTGTATGCAAAGTCCTGCTTTCTCTGTGCAACACCTGTTTGCATGAACTTTAGACACGTTTTGTGTCTGCAGCAATGTCACCGAGCCAACATCCGGGACATTTGTTGTACTTGGCAGTTAAAATGATTTATTATTCATTAGCATCAAGTGCTGTCATTTTGATAGGAAAACAGTTCTGGCTTCATCAAGAAGAGACAAGTAAGGACCTTTGCACTGCCAACGTCGAGGTCAACTACTCGACAAGTCTGAGAGGAAGTCACACATTCTTATGCTCGTAATCTGCTTCCATTTATAAACACAGCCATGGTAGATTATAGGCTGGGTGTTGGATTACAGGAACCTGGAGCAGATATCCAGCTAGCAGGTACTTTATTTCGCTTGGCCTCACCCGCTCAAGCTCTGGGAGAACTGGTTTTACCACACTGAGCCAAAAAAAGGAACAAGAAACCTCTGCTGAGTAACTTGCAGGGTTGGAAAGTTTCTCATCCAGTTGACACAGTGGCTGATAAATAACAATAAAACACTGCTTGACTGACGATCTACTGAAGTGTAGTGACGGGTCAACCCACGCTGCTCCACATGTGAAAATGCAGGTTTTCTACACCGCGAGTCACTAAGCACAGGTGCCTTGTTTTTCATTAACTTGTGATTTCTGAAGCAGCTGGTGGTGACTTCCCTCGTGACAGAAACCCTTTGCTTGAATGAGCTGATGCCGGCCTCATAATTTCAGTCTCTTAGGGAATTACAACGCTCTACAACGTACCCAATGCTCAAACTGCTATGCAAATGCTTCTCATGCAACTTTGTTGTTTTATGCTTGTGTGACATCAGCTTTAAGTTAAACGACGGCTGTAAAATCATGAAACTGCCAGCACAGCACAAGTAAACTAAGTCTATATCCAGCAGTAAAAGAAGATATAAGTTAGAGGAAGAGGTGGCACTCAGGTCCAAACGTCCTCAACACGTGAGCTGCTGCCCACAGTAGGAAGCTCTTCATACCTTGGGCAGAACTCTGGATATAAAACTTCAGTGAGCCCAAATGTTCTGTACATATGGTGCATTGTTGTTATGACAGGAAAATCCATCCCTTTCATACATGACACAGAAGACAAACACCAGAGGCCTACGTCATCAAATCACCCAGGAGACGTCTACAGAACGACAGGCTGAGTTCAGCATCGCCTGCTGATGGACGCAGCCGGTGACTCAACCATTTCCATTCCTTCTCCGTCTCTGGAGCAGCTACACCTTTCTTCCTCAGGTGTCCAAAGTGACAAGATTACAAGATTACTAACAAGGTCACAGGTTTGATAACTTCAGCAGCCCTGTATCCCGTTATGTCCAAAATCTATGGAATTTCCATTATTCTGGACAAGAGTATCACTCCAAAATGCCTAAAATGTCAGTATTACAGACTAAAGTCATAATCAGCACTAATTTGTCTGTATAAATCTGTATGAGTGAAGCAGATGTCTTACAAGACCTGTCATGTTACAGCTTACCTAACTATCACCCCACATCTCTATGACAACACAGGTGATGAAACACAAACTGTTGTAGTTTCTCACGCAGAAACAGAAAACACTTTCCTCAAATAACAACCAATCAGGTTTCTGTCTTGGTGCTCAGTTTAACGCCGTGAGGTTTAGTTACATCCAATCCTGTGTAACTAAGTAATGATATCATACCAGTCATATCAGAAGATCTGGTGGGAAACGTGTCTTCATTAAATTCAAACTCTTCATTAAATTTCAGAGACATTTCTTACAAAGGTTTATCTGAAATTACAGCCAAAGATACCAGGTGTTTCAAAAGGCAGGTATGTAATTTTTAATAATTACAAATAAGTACAATACTTGTGATTATAGTGACTGATGGCATATCAAGTCATTTTCACAAAACATTTCAACAGCACCTCGAGCACCTAGAAACAGGAAACAGTCCACTGAGCATGCATAATGGCCTATAAATAATACTGTAAACCTATGTTTGAACACCCACTCTACTATGTCATAGAGTTTCACAACAGGAGCACACCTAGTACAAAGTCTTGAGATTTCCCTTATTAACTAGAAGCAAGTCAGTAGATAATGGATAACTGGCCTAAATACCAACTGGCTGGTCCACTGCTTAGTCTGTGACCTAAAAGACACAATCACCACATTGACACTTAGAGACTTCAACTAAATATTTAGGACCATGAAATCTCACTGTAACCCTGGCACCAAGATTGGAAACTCATTTCTTTTTTCTTTTCTTTTTTTTGTTGTAGAGAAAAGGGCTCACCATCCAGGATCCATCATCAGCAACTTCAAAACTCTGGTAGTGGTTGGCATAGAAGACAAACTTAACTCATTCTGAAACAATTTGCTAATTAATCAATGAGGCAGTCAATTGTCAATTGACTGACTCATTGTCATTGTTATTTATTGTTTGCTGATGTCAACTTCACTAAGATTACTAAGATGCTAAGTTTGTCTACCTTTTCTCCACTCATATCCTTATAAAATGAATAGTTTTGTTGTTGTTTTTGGCTGCTGCTCAGACTAAGGAAGCAATTTGAAGACATCACTTTGGATTCTGATCACTTCCATCAGACTTTGGCTTTATTTTTCGCATTTTACGGATAAATGATTGTTTGAATAGTCAGAAAAAAATCGATTGAACAATCGGCACTGCAAACAATCCTGACTTGCAGCTCGAAACTGAACCAGTCACAGCTGAAGTGTACCAGCATTTGACTGTTAAGTGGTATAAACTCTCTCAACCTAATTTACATGACAAAAAATAATACATCTACTTTGGATTACTGAAATATATAACTTATTATATTTTTAAAAATCATTACTGAGTATTGACCTGACGTTACATAAGCAGTGGAACATTTGCCAAACGGTGAGTTTCCAGTCTGTCCTGACCTGACATAAATAAACAACGCTGACCTGAGCCTCAGTGCAGTGCCATTCAACTGGACATGCTGTGCAATGGTTATGTAGGTCATATGAATGTGTTTCCCAACCTAAATTCTCAAAACACGCCTTGATTTTAAAGTTTCCGCATTTATGTATCGAAGACTTTCTAAGTTACAATGAGTCCAAGTCTGTGACAGTTAGCCAGGCTAGTGTTGAAGTTAGCCGAAACATCCAGAACTATATTCACTTGCTCATTTGGAAACTACTTTAACATTCCCTGTTTGCTTGTTTTTCACACGGCAAACAGCTAGATATATTTTCCTCCTTATTTCTGAGTATATGGAAACGGCAGGCAGTAATATCCAGTAATATCCGCTATCCTAAGTGCCAAGTGTTCAAAAACCACCAGCTAGCGTGTTAGCATGAATGGGAAAAAGTAGCTGCAACCCAACTAGCTCTGGTTAGCATACCCGAACTGTGAAACACATCAACACAGACAACTTTTATGAACACAATGACTTACCCGACGTTAGCTTCGTTGTCCGGCAGCTTCTTAAAGTAACTTTAAAGTGTGTTGTATTCCAGACAGTGTGGGTAAAAGTGATTCTACTTCCCAACCTGGCCGCTGTGTCCGCAGACAGCGACAGCGGCTGGAAACTCTGCTGCCTTGAAAATAAAGTAACAATATGGCTGACAGGCTGGGGAGCGTTATGCTGCCTTCATGTCCTATGGGAAAGACTGAAGATACGAGCTTCCTGCTGGAAAATACAGCTCAGCCCTCGGTGTCGGGTGGGAAATACTAGAAATTGACGTTTCATTTCAGCGTTCAGAGGGTAAACAGTACTTAACAATACCGTGTACGTGTGGTTCAGCTAGAAAATGCTGTCAGTTGGTAAATAATGCTTGCAAATGCAGTTCAGTTCAAAATTCAGGGGGTATATATTACTAAAAACACCTTTCATTTCGTTCCAAGCCACCTTTCCCTGTCAACAGGTAGCAAATATAAGAAAATGCCTTTGAGTTCAGCCTTGTGTTGATAAATATTACTGCAAAATGCCATCAAATTCAGTCATCAGATTATGAATACATAGACAACATAATCCACCTCAACTTTCATGTGGTAAACACTGAGGTTGCAACTACTAGAAAACTAGAAGAGAAAAAAAAACTTATGTAACCTTTCAGGCACTAACTACTAGAAAACACCATCCACCTTAGCTTTCTGCTAAGGTGCTGCAAGAGAGTGCAGTTCACCTCAGGTTTCAAGAGATGAATACCACTTGAAACCCCCATTCAGTTCAGCTTTCAGGTTGTAAATCCTGTTTGAAAACATGAGTCACCTCAGCTTTGGGTTGTAAAAATATACTGTGTCAGAAGTCTGGGTGTAATGGTGGAGTCTGGATTTCTCAGACTTTATGAATTCTAATGTCACTGTCAAGAAAACACCTGAGGTCAAGTGTGGGGAAACTGTATGTTCAGTGAAAATAAAATGAACAAAATGAATGATTACAACTCATGTAATATAATCAGGATATATTTGTTGGATTTCTCATTTATACTTGACATCACAGTGTTTGGTTTTCTGTACAGGATGAGCTCAAATGCAATAGAAACAGAAAATCTCCAATCACAGCAGTTTCAAATAAGCTCCAACGTGTAACCACCCACTTTCGGGTCGCTGCTTTTGACTATGAAGTCGTTCATTTTGTGGTTGTTGTTTTCCCACGTGTCCTGAAAGCAGCACCAGGCGGGCTGGGCAGGGAGGGGAGCTCTGGATTACAGAGAAGTAAACAGGACGGGACATGCTGCGGTTTGCCAGGCAAGAATGCACTGTCACTTCATCTAAAACTAAATTTTGGATAGGGTTAGTTTCTCTAGTCTCTATAGTTTCTCAAGGTACTGTGAAAGAAGGAAGATTAAAACTCAAGCACTGCCCTTGAGCCAGGCAGCTGCTCCTCAGAAGTTCCACCAGTGCATG